>ML311548.1:0-61941 GCA_005239505.1 Nicotiana paniculata | reverse complement strand
ATCCGTAAATGCGTCTGGCAATTGATTTGCTATTCTTTGCAAATGGATAATCTTTTGCACCTCGTTTTCACAAATAGAGATATGTGGATCAAGATGAGACAATGATGGATTTTTCCACAAAATTTCCCGTTTGGTTTCACCATTTTATCCCCCTAATTTTGGGAAAAGTGTCTTATCAAATCGACAATCTGCAAATCGAGCAGTGAACAAATCTCCCGTTAATGGTTCGAGTTAGCGAATAATGGAGGGCAATTCAAACCCAACATATATTCCTAACCTTCTTTAGGGACCCATTTTGGTGCGATATGGCGGTGCTACAGGCACATATACTGCGCATCCAAAAATTCTTAAATGGATATATTAGGTTCATGACCCAAAACTAATTGCAATGGGAATATTTATGATAATTTATCGGTCTGAGACGAACTAGCATTGCTGCATGTAAAATGGCGTGACCCCAAGCAGAAGTGGGGAGCCTCGTTTTCATGAGTAACGGTCTTGCTATCAATTGCAGACGTTTAATTAAAGACTCAGCAAGGCCATTTTGAGTGTGAACATGAGCTATAGGATGTTCCACTTTTATCCCAATTGATAAGCAATAATCATTAAATACTTGGGATGAAAACTCAGCAGCATTATCAAGTCTAATAGACTTAATTGGATTATCGGAAAATTGTGCCCGTAAACGGATTATTTGTGCCATTAATTTTGCAAACGTGAGGTTGCGAGATGACAATAGGCACACGTGAGACCATCCAGAGGATGCATCTATTAAGACCATAAAATATCTAAACGACTCACTAGGTGGGTAGGTCCACAAATGTCCCCTTGTATACGTTCCAAAAAGGCAGGGGGCTCAATCCCAACATTTGTTGGTGATGGTCTAACAATTAACTTGCCTTGATAACAAGAAGTGCAAGAAAATTCATTCTTTAAAAGAATCTTTAAATTCTTTAAGGCATGCCCATTTGAGTTTTCTATAATTCGCCTCATCATAATTGACCCAGGATGTCCCAATCGATCATGCCAAAGTACAAAAGTATTGGAATCAGTAACCTTTTGGTTTACAATAGAATGTGCCTCAATTGCACTAATTCTTGTCCAATACAGGCCACAATATAAAGATGGGAACTTCTCAATAACCCTCTTTTGGCCAGAGATATTCTTGGTAATGATGAGATATTCAAGGTTATTCTCATCTATTGTCTCAATATGATATCCATTTCGTCGGATATCTTTAAAACTCAACAAGTTCCTCTTAGACTTGGAGGAGAACATTGCATTCTCTATGATAAGTATTGTTCCCTTAGGCAGACTTATAGTAGCTCTTCTAGAGCCTTCAATTAATTTAGTACTACCAGAAATTGTAGTAACATCTGCCTTACACATACTTAAATGAGAGAAATATTTCTTTTCTTTGAATATTGTATGTGTCGTACATGAATCAACTAAGCAAATATTTTTAAAATTGAATTTTGATCCAAGTTTGTTTTGTGATATATCCATATTTTCTTCTCATGGCTTGATATACAAAAGAAATATACAAATAAATATTAGTATTTTCAGAGGAAAAAAAATAATTCTTTTACATATCAACTGTATTTTTGTTTTAGTACGTGCACGTTATTATGGGAAAATTGTACATGGATATAAAAGTAGTTTTCCAACTTATGATGTATACATGGATTACCCAGTGAATGATTTTGTCAAATACGACAATCAAGAGAACAACGTGATATGTTTTAAAGTGGTAGATAATTTATTTAGATTGCCTGACAGTATAATGACACTATATAGTAGCATATTAGTCATAGTAGGTAATGTATTAAAACCATTAGGTGCTGACGAAATAACAGATGATTCTAAAATTACATTCTGCTAAAACGAACTAATTTTATTTATAAAATAAATAATACTAAATGATACTAATGACTACTCATGTAAAGAACTGTGATTACATGATGTTTATTCATTAACTACTACGAATAGGCAAAAATAAAGATTAAACTATTCAATCATCTTTAACCACGGATCCATCACCGATCAAGTGGTCTATTTTTCCATCAGGGCGCTCAAAGAAGTCTGTCACATCTAAGTGGGTGATGTCAAATTCATTGTCATAGAAAAAATGAGCTTCAGTGATTTTATTCTTTAGAGATGCTTGATAAAGCTCAACCAAATGTCTTGGTACACGACAAATTTTTTTTCTAATGGTCTTTTCCACCGCAACGATAACATTCAATCTCTGAACCATTTGCTTTTGGCTTCTCATATTTCCCTTTCCACTTTTGGTGGTTATTTTTCTTTGGGGAGTGATTAACACTAGGAAAATTTCTTCCTTGTCCACGCCCATGACCACGACCATTAATAGGGTCACGGCCTTTCTCACGTTTGGCATAATGGGAATACACTTCATTCACTTCAGGCAATGATGTAGACCCAGTGGGTCGATTTTCGTAATTTATCATGAGCAAGTCATTATTTTGCCCAACCACAAGGAGAAGAGAAATCAACTCTGAGTACTTCTTGAAACCTTTCTCTCGGTATTGTTGTTGCAAGACCATATTGGAAGCATGAAACGTTGTAAACGTTTTTTTTCAAGCATATCATAATCAGTGATAGTATCTCCACAGAGTTTCAATTTAGAAGTAATTATGAACATCGCAGAATTATATTCAGATCAGACTTAAAGTCTTGGAGCCTCAGATGAGCCCAATCATATCGTGCTTGTGGAAGAGTGACCAACTTTAAGTTGTCATATCTTTCCTTTAAGCCATTCCACAAAACAAGTGGATTTTTGACTGTGAGATATTCTATTTTCAACCCTTCATCAAGGTGATGACACAAGAAAATCAAGGCTTGGGTAGATGCTTTATTTTTATCTTTAATGGCGTCTCCAAGACCCATTGCATCTAAATGGATTTCATCATCCAACACCTATGTCATATAGCTCTTGCCCGAAATTTCAAGGGCAACGAACTTTCTTTTCATAATGTCAGTCATAATTAAAAGAAAAGGAGAGGAGAAAAGTTATACATTAATCTTCTCAAAGAGCTTCTTGAGACGGTAGAGTCTCGTGCTGATAACGTGTTATGAAACAATAAAATAACAAGAACAATATTACAGAGAAAGAGAGAGAGAAAATTCTTATTGAATTTTGGGATGATTTACAATGGGGTAAGACCCCTCTATTTATAGGGGGAAAATGACTTAGCCACAAAGTAGAACTCTCTAAAAGATAGACATTCACTCTAAATAGAGTTCTATTTATAACAGTTTTAAAGGTATGTGATTTCACCCAATACCAATTGATAAGTGAGAAAATAAATGACTGAATTAAACTATAAAATAAATCAAACCAGTGTGTAAGCCAAACCTCGACCTCGAATCAAAGTAACCTCAAGTTAATATTGTAAGAACATTAAAGAATAAAACAACTCTAATGAACAGTAAGTAGAACAATAAGCAAGAAAGAAATGATTATATATTTTTTTCTTAGTGAGCAATGATGCCTACAAATGAATGAAATTCCTCTTTATATAGTAGAGGAATCCTAATTATGGTATACTTCTAATTACAGTAGGAAATTGTATAAACAACTTATTGACCGCTATAGATTTGACCCGTTCCGGGATTCACTCCACGATCCTCGACCAATCACGGATATTGACCTCTAACCCAATATTACTTGAAGTCTATCTATTCTGGCCTCGATTGACATTGACCTCGATCTGGAAAGAGGCTTCGATTTCGGACTCAACATCTTAGCTCTTCGATGCAACGTCCCAATCTCGATCAAATAGTGAAATCGGGTAGCCTCGATTTCTACCATATACAGATAATCCCCTCGTTTCTTAGAATTAATGATAAGAAACAATTTGAGCCTCGATTTTCTTATGACCTCAGCATACAGTGAAATCATCCTCGTGATGTAAGAGATAGAAGTGATCGAAATGTTCCGTCGGTGCAGTTCTCCAAACCATTAATGCGCTTCAGTGGGCGGTCGGCCATTAGCCCCGTCGAACCGTCACCGTAAATATTTAAATATGGCCTTTTTGTTGAATCAAACTTTTACCTTCATCTTTATCAACTCTTCTAAGTCTTTAACTCTCTTAATCTATTCTCTTTCATCACTCCTCTGGCCATCTCTGCTAGTTTCAAACTACTAGAACTCAACATTTTCCTCTTTCTTCTACTCTTATAATGGCGAAAACATCCAAAATAGTTCCACAAAAGGAAAAAGCTTCCTCTTCTTCTTCACGGCCGACCGGTGATAAAACGGTGGCGGAATTTCTCCCTAGTGTGTATGTTCCCGGCCCATGTGTTCTAAAGTCCGGCTTCAAATTCGACAACCCTCCATCGGTCCCAGGCCGATGTGAGCACGTATCGAGATATATCTGCTCGATAACAGTGGATATCTCGAGGACGTTAAAAGGGATTGCAACTGGGGGGACAAATTTGTACAAATCCCTTCTCCTGAAGAAGCATTACCACTCATGTGGACGGGTTTCTAAGTGTTTACACTTACCCTTTCACGTTGGGTCCCTTCGATCCAGTTATCATAGATTTCTGCAAGAGATACCAAGTGACCCTTGGCCAAGTTCACCCTTCTTTTTGGTGCATCGTTATCATGCTCCGGTTCTTCTCCAACAAAATCGAGGGGATGTCGTTCACCCTCGACCACCTCATCAGGTTATACCGCCCCCAAATATTTTGAGGGTTGATCAAACTGCAACGTCGAGTGACTAAGGCGTTGTTAACGAGTATCGATGAGGACAAAGACTGGGGGTGGATGAGTCAGTTTGTTCGGGTAAGGACTTGTGACCTCATCCCTGAAGGAAAAAATGCAATTTCCCGAGAAATGAAACCCTGAACGTAAGTAACACTTTACTCGTTAGTTTCCATGTTTCTATTCTTTGGATTCATTTAACATCTTCCTTTGTTATGCAGCGGCTTCTTGGATGCCTCGAGCGGTTCCTGACCTCGAAGACTGGGTCCGGAAGCTGGCCTCGACTTCCTCTTTGCTGAGCGTTGTTTGTGCGGCTTGGCAAAAGGCAAATGGGAGGCAAAGAATCATGGTGAGTTTCTCTCTCCTTATTTCTGAGGTGTTGATCACATTTCTTTTTCTTACTCAGTTTCTTTTTGTGCATGCCTGAACAAAGACGCAGTCTTGAGGCCTCCGAGCGGCGAGGAAGAGGTTAAGTCCCCGAATTTGAAATCAGGGAAAGATAATAAGAGGAATGGGGCCTCGGCGTCCGAGGACCCCAAACCCAAAAATGCTTTAGCTCGAAGGACCAGGAGGAAAATTATTCCTCTTACTGTAGATTCGGTCCAAAGGCTGAGAGAAGGAGAAGAAGAAGAAGAAGAAGAAGAAGAAGAAGAAGAAGAAGAAGAAGAGGAGGAGGACGACGACGACGACGAGGGCGATGACTCGGCCCTGGTGATTCGAATAAGAAAGACCGCTGAAACCGCCAAGTCCCCTAAGCCGGTGGTGGTTACTGAGACCCTGCCTCGTGATGAGGAGGTTTCGAAGAAATATTCGGGCAAAGCCCCCGAATCACCCGACGTCGAGGTCGAGGTCATCACTCGCCCAACAAAAAACATATTGATGAGTGGTGATTTTACCACTCATTTTAGCCTCTGTTCGTTAGATTTTGCATCCTTTAAGGATAACATGAGATTGTTTATAGTGTGTATTGTTCGACTTTCAGGGAAATGATGCCATGAAGTGTTTGGAATTGAATTGAAGTGGAATTGAGCAAAACATTTGTGGAAAAAGCACAAAATCCTTCAGTGATGCCACACCTGCGGATGATTGGCCGCTGATGAGACATATCACCTGCGAAGAAATGGACCGCATATGCGGAAGCTGCCCACATGCACCAAGACCGCACCTGCGACGTGGTATCCGCACCTGTTGAACCGTAGGTGCGGCGGGTTGGTTCGCACCTACGGAAGTAGCCAGTCCACTTAGAGCCCGCACCTGCGATATGGAATCCGCATCTGCGGAGCCGCACTTGCGAGGATTTGTCCGCAGGTGCGTCAACTGGCATCATTTCTGGGCAGATTTGTCAATTCACATTTTCCCAATCCCAAACCCACATATACTCGACCTAGCAGATATTTTCAGTATTTTTTTGGCAATCTTTTGGATTATTTTCGGTAGATACACTAGAGAAGAACAAGTATTGGAAGCTAGGGTTTGCACACACACTTGGATTTTGAAAATTTGAAGCTTGTGTTAAGGATTTCTTACCCATTTATGTTTATTTATTTATTTTTTTTGCTTTGTATTGAATATTTAAGTGTAGTATTTATTTCCAATACTCAATCTTGTTTATGGAAATATTCATGTTTAAAGTGTGGATTAAATACCTTGTTGTGCTTATGTATTGAATGATTTTTCATCTTTTATGAAGTGAGTTATTGTTTCTTTAATTATTCTTGTTCTTTAATATTTCCAAAGGGATTAGCTAATCCTAGGACTCACCCATTAACTCCGAATTAGTTTTGGGAAAGATAATTTGGGGTGGGAAAGATTAATTAACAAGAACTTGAGGCTTTAACCCTCATTTTATAGATTTTACCTAGGAATAGGATTGAACTACTTGTAGTCATATCCGGGTGTGCTTAATATCTTAATTGGGTTAGGAATAATTCAATTAGGAAGTCTTGTTAGTCTTCGGAAGAAGCTAATTAAGAATTATTATCCGTGGCTAATTAACATAAACTCGCTCATATTTGTAAAATCGTGAAATACATTGGATCGTTACTTGAGTGTAATTCCCGGTGCATCCATACTTGTAACCATTAATCATTTTACTTTCTTTCTAGGTTAGTTTATATTTTCGCGTTTAGATATAAATATTTTTACAACCAAAATCTAAGTATTTGGCATTGCACGATAAGTGATAATTCTCTTACATTCCTAATCGCCTACATATTGTTCTCTGTGGGATTTGACCCCAACTTAGTTGGGTTATTATATTTTACAATCGACCGCTTACACTATTTTAAAGTGTAATTTGAGCGTATCAAATTTTGGCGCCGTTGCCGGGGAACAATTTGGCGTAATTTAGGTTGTTTGAGAAAATAAGCGTAAGTGCTTTGGTCCAAACTTGTGAATATTTGTGTAATTATCTTTTTTAACTTGGTTTATTTTTCTTGTTTGTTCCTAGTTTATTTTCTTAATTTTTGATTTAAAAAAATATGGCATCATATAATGAAAATTGGTCGGATGGTAGTTGTTCATACTTTGATGACCCTTGTCCTTATTGTGGAGGACCACACTCGTGACAAAATTGTTTAAATTCTCCCGGGGATGGATTGTGCGCACAATCTCAAACCCATGAGTGGAGTATTTGTGATATATGTGGTTGCCAAAATGGTCATTGGTATGATTGTGTTCATTTGTCCGTCCCTTCCCCAAGCCCCCGCTATGATGATTCTACTTCTTGTGATAAAATTTTAGGGATGAGGAAGTGGAAGAAATGGAGCATGGCCGAAATGGAGAGTTCAAGCTTATGTTAGAATGCCTACTTGAAGGAGGAAACAAAGAGCAAAATGCTTTGGAAGAGCTCTTGGAGAATAGTCTCCAAAATGACTTGGCACTTGAAAGGTTGCACTCACAAATGGATGAAATGATTGAAGCCTTAAGGGTTCAAAAGGCTTCGGAGATGAGTGATATCCAAGAATCTTCCTTGGAGGTTGAAATTGAAAATCCTTCCTTGGCATTTGATCAAAACCAAGAAGAACTCTCAAATGCTCAAAATGAGAGGATAATTCTCATGTTGAAGGCCATTCTTGAAAATGAGGAGAAGCACAACTTCTCACTCGAGGAATTGAAACATGAAGTGACTCAAAATTATGAGCATATATGCACTTTGGAGAATCAAATGAAATCATTAATGGAGGCTCATTATGCCTCTCAACTTGAAAGTGTGGAAGAAAGCCAAGAAAAGTCCAATTCCGAGGAAGAAAGTGAGCTTTACTTCGAGGAATCAAGACTTGAACATCCGCCAACCGATTCCATGAGTATTAGTGATGCCAAGAAAAATGAGAAATTAGAGTCAACCGGTGAAAATGATAATTTGGTTGAAATTGACTCTAGTTCGAGGGAAAAGGAGGATGTCAAAATCCGGGAAAAATTGCAAGTTGGAGGTTTGAAGTCACATTCCAAGCATTTTTCAACATTGGAATTGTGTGGTGATATGGAAGTTGAACTACACGAATCAATGAAGGATTGCAAGTAGGAAGTACCAATACCGTACATTCTACAATTTGAAAGAACAAGAAAGCAAAACGACATTCCTCACATGAAAGCCAAGAAGTGCAAAATGAAGAATTTAATGCTTGGCTTCGTCATCTACTTACCATACCCCACCGCTCATGGTCACAAGCTTGATTCCAATCTAGGTGCTATCGTCCAAGTGGCGAGAAAAGTGGTAAAGTTGACTTGCGTCGTGCCACGACGTTAAATGCGGTGCTTGGTGGGAGGCAACCCATCGTGTTCAAAAATTTCGGTCATTTTTTAAATTTTCTTTTTTAGAATAGCTTAGTATATTATTTTGTACTAATCTGCCAAGTTTCAGATATTTTGGAGCTAAATTGAGAATTTTTGAGAGTTGGAATGCACCAAAACAGTGCTGCCCAGAAATGTATTACTGAGCCCAGGCATTTTCGCACCTGCGGTCAGAAAATCCGCAGTTGCGCCTATGCAGATGTGTCCCCCCAAGAGCAAAGTGCGTTCATTCTCGAAGAAACGGCATTTTCGCCGCAGAAGCGTCCAAAAACCTGCAGGTGCGGTAATCGAGCAAGTTTAATGAGGGAAACCCTCACCTCATCAGGTACTTTGAGATAAAAATTGACCCGAACATGAACATAAATGCCCCGTACAACAATGAAATTGAGGATGAAGCTGAGAAACAATTCGACAATGACCGTTTCATGTCTGCCGACTATCATCGCGGGTATTATGACAACCTCCTCACCAAGAAATTAGTGCTCGAGAAAGGGATCGCTGAGAATAAATTGGCCGAGTTGCTTCCGGATTTCTATGGCCGTTTGCAATCCTCCGGATGATCATGCTTCATTCTAACTCCTTACAAGGTCAACGAGGAGTGGGTTCGCGAGTTTTATGCAAACCTCAAGAGTACAAACTTCGCCGACCCACAACTCATCATTAGAGGCAAAATAGTAAAGTTCGGGGTGGAAGATATTAATGATGCCCTCGGGATTCCTAATCATCCACTCGAGCCACTACAAGAGAAAGACAATTGCGACAATGCAGCATGGCTTGTGTCTAAACTATATCCTGAAAGCGTCAGAGCAAAGTGGGCCAACAAAAGAAAGGGATTGAAGTCGATCGACTTCACAGCCGAGGCTAAGTTATGGCTTTATATCCTCTGCAACAAGGTGTCACCTTGTGGTAATGTCTCAGACGTGTCATAAACTAGAGCCCTGATCATTTCTTGTCTTCTTGATGGCATCTCGGTGAATGTGGGCTACTATATTGTGAGGGATTTGCAGCAGTATTTGCTTGAAAATAGCGCAGGGTTAATGTTTCCTTCTTTGATCACAGAATTGTGCAGGAGGGCAGAGGTTGAGGAGTGTAGCACTGATCATTGGCTGCCCGCTGACAAACCCTTCCACCCATTAAGAGTTACGGGCGAAGGTAGTGCAGTGAAAAGCAAAAAGAGGAAGGTCACCACTACTGCTGTCAGATCCAGATCCTCCTCACAGACTGCTCCAACTGAGGGACCTTTTGGGGAGATGAACTCCTAGCTTGCATCCATTCGGGAGTTAGTGTCACAACTTCCTAATGGGCCCTCACACTCCCAGCCTCCGCCCGACTACTGCTCCAGAGCTGAGATGCGGACCTACCTAGATACGCAGGGTAAGATGGCAGCATCCATTACCCAGCTCGACACCGCCTATACCAGCTTGGACAAGGCGCATGTAGATCTCAAGTCAACCTTTGACAAAGAAAAAGAGAAAAAAAAAATAAAGGCAAATTCATGATCAAAATATGGAGAGGGATCAAAGCAATCTTCAAGTGGGGACAGCCGAGCAGGAGAATACCGGTCGAATATGATGAGGATAGCGAGGAGTACTCATTCATGACAGATGATGATGAGGAGGAGGACGATGCTGATGGCGAGATTTCTCAGCAGCACTGATTAGCCTTTTCTCCTGCAGTCTTCTAGTCTGATGTAGACATCAAGGAGACCTCAAACTACTTTTCTTTACTTTGATATTGTGCAGTGTGGACACTGCAATTTTTTTATTTGGGGGTGGATTTAGGAGCATATTGTATTTATACTATGACTTTGTGGATGTTCCCTTGTCGGGCTTCTTTATTGCATGGATATTGTGTGTCCTTGCCGGGCTTATTTTGTTATGTCATGTGCTCTTGCTGAGCTTGGTGTGATTAGTCTATTTTTATTTTTCTTTCTTTATTTGTTTTCTTTAGTATATTATTTTTGCTTCTTTAGTATTAGTTGCTTTTATTTTAGCATTCTCTTTAGTAGTTTTGTTCTTTTATTTTCACCTATATGGTAGTATTTTCTTGGGTTTTTTTTATGCTACGGTTCTTTCCCGAGGAACATTTTTGAAGTGAACCAGGTGACTTTTCCCTATGATAGATGGCGTGACAACTTTCTTAAGGGAATTAGTCTTGTTTTGCTAGGAGGAGGCTTTTGGAGTATTTGGTACTAACGAAATTAGTATCTTGTATGTGAAATGCGAATTAAGAATACCCCTCCGAATTTCGGTTTTGAATTAAAACAAATAAGCTTCATGGTGAAGAATAATTTTTGTGATAAATTTTTGGCTGTTTTAGTGACTCTTTGCCCACTAGTTTGAAAAATATTGCTCTAGATGCTCTTATTAGGAAGTGAACTTGATCCGTCTTGACTAGTTCATGTGTCATGTGTGTTAGAGTTTGTGTAAATAATTCTTGTGTTTACTTCTATCATCTAGAACTTGCCCGGTTGGTCTTTCAATGCTAATGATAATTACAGTTGGTTGGAGAAATGACCTTAGGAATTCTTTGTATTATTTGAAAAACCTCTTTTGCCTTTCAAGCTTACCATTGCATAAATATTATCACTAGTTACCCTATTTGAGCCTTTAACATTTTCTTTGGTCACCTCATTACAAACCTTTCCCATTTTGTAAAATAATTCCTTCTTTTGAACCCGTCCCTCCGTGAACATTGAGAATGAGGCTAAACGCCTAAGTTGGGGTTGTGGTGTCAAGTTGAAAATTGGTAAGGTTGTACATTGAGTGTAGTAACCTATACCTCAAAGTGTTCACATGGAACTATTCAAGCTCCAAAAAAAAAGAGAAATATATGTATGTATATAAATATGGAGCCTTGAAGAGAATCAGAGAGGTATTTAAGGTGGTTCTATGTTGGTAACTAGGTGCCAATGAGGGCTATGTGGTTTAAAAATAAACAAATTGCAACAAGAAATAAAAATGTGAGTAGTGTTCAAGGAGGGTGTAGTCACTAGCATCCCAAATGTTTATCCAAAACTTCCCTTAAAAATGCCTTATGGGATCTCCAACCGAATGTTCTTGAATAGGCGATGAATTAAAATAAGGGCAAGCTTATGGAATGGTATGTAGTAACACTTGAAATTCGTTGTGAGAGTAAGTGTTTTTGTGAATTTGTCCCTTGTATTGTTCTTGTAAATATGGTGATTTTGGGACATTCTTTCTTGTGAGGGCACATGAATTAGAATGGATTGGTGAAATTGATATATCCGGAAATGAGTGAGTTGAGCATATGTAGTGGACTAGTGCTTTTGAGTCACTTCTTGAAGCTTATTCTTGTCACTTGATTCTTTTCAAACTCCCGTGCACTTCTTGAAGTTGTTTTTAAATGAGGGAGTTATTCGGGTAATATGCACATACTTGAGCCTAATTATTAGTACCAACCAAATTCATAAGTATAATGCTTAGTTTGAGAATGTGGTTTATAAATGATAGCAATACGACTTGGGCTTTAAATGGTAGAACCTCATTGAATTGTTGGTTTTGATTTGCTTGAGGACAAGCAAAAGCTTCAAGTTGGGGGTGTTGATGAGTGGTGATTTTACCACTCATTTTAGCCTCTTTTCGTTAGATTTTGCATCCTTTAAGGATAACATGAGGTCATTTATAGTGTGTATTATTCGACTTCAAGGGAAATTATGTCATGAAGTTTTTGGCATTGAATTGAAGTGGAATTGAGCACAAATTGGTGGAAAAAGCACAAAAGCCTTCAGTGATACCGCACCTGTGGATGATTGGCCGCTGGTGCGACATCGCACCTGCGAAGAAATGGACTGCATCTGCGGAAGTTGCCCACATGCACCAAACCACACCTGCGACGTGGTATCCGCACATGCGGAACCGCGGGTGCGGCGGTTTGGTTCGCACCTACGGAAGTAGTCAATCCACTTAGAGCCCGCACCTACGATATTGAATCCGCATTTGCGGAGCCGCACCTGCGAGGATTTGTCCACAGGTGCGGTCAACGGGCATCATTTCTGGGCAGATTTGTCAATTCACATTTTCCCAATCCCAAACCCACATATACTCGACCTAGCAGATATTTTCATTATTTTTTTGGCAATCTTTTATATTATTTTCAGTAGATACACTAGAGAAGAACAAGTTTTGGAAGCTAGGGTTTGCACACACACTTGGGTTTTGAAAATTTGAAGCTTGTGGTTAAGGATTTCTTACCCATTTATGTTTATTTCTTCATTTCCTTGATCTGTATTGAATATTTAAGTGTGTAGTATTTATTTCCAACACTCAACCTTGTTTATGGAAATATTCATATTTAAAGTGTGGATTAAATACCTTGCTGTGCTTATGTATTGAATGATTTTTCATCTTTTATGAAGTGAGTTATTGTTTCTTTAATTATTCTTGTTCTTTAATATTTCCAAAGGGATTAGCTAACCTAGGACTCGCCCATTAACTCCTAATTAGTTTTGGGAAAGATAATTTGGGGTGGGAAAGATTAATTAACAAGAACTTGAGGCTTTAACCCTCATTTTATAGATTCTACCTAGGAATAGCATTGAACTACTTGTAACCATATCCGGGTGTGCTTAATATCTTAATTGGGTTAGGAATAATTCAATTATGAAGTCTTGTTAGTCTTCGGAAGAAGCTAATTAAGAATTATTATCCGTGGCTAATTAACATAAACTCGCTCATATTTGTAAAATCGTGAAATACATTGGATCGTTACTTGAGTGTAATTCCCGATGCATCCATACTTGTAGACATTGATCATTTTACTTGCTTTATATGTTAGTTTACATTTTCGCATTTAGATATAAATATTTTTACAACCAAAATCTAAGTGTTTGGCATTGCATGATAAGTGGTAATTCTCTTACATTCCTAATCGCCTACATATTGTTCTCTGTGGGATTCGACCCCAACCTAGTTGGGTTATTATATTTGACAATAGACCGCTTACACTATTTTAAAGTGTAATTTGAGCGTATCACTTACCAGAAGAGGCTGGTTCCGAGACCACCATAGCTGAACAAAGCGCCCCGAGCGACTCGCTCGGGGCAGCGACAGCAGGTCACTCGCCTTCTTTACCGGCTTTCTCCGAGGAGACCATAAGGGATGCTCGGGCTATAAGGAACCCTGACATAAGTGGAGTCCCCAGTGAAGAGGATCCCTTTTGGAATTGTTTTACCGGGGTCGATGATGCCTCTGAACTCAACGATGTATCTACCCTCTTCGAAGAGTTCCAACGCCCTCTGACTCGGGTAAGTGTTAACTTTTTTGATGTAATTTTCTTTTACTTTTCCTTCCTTCTTTCCAACTTCTATTTTTTCTCATGTAGTCTTTCTGCAAGTCTCGATCCAACTTGAGTCAGTGTGAGGCCGATCTTCAAAAGCTTTCGGAGGAGAGAAATGCTCTCAAACTCCTCTGTGGGCAGAAGGATAAGGAGCTCAGGGACCTCCGACCTGACTTGGCCAAGGCATGTAAGGAGGAAATCGAGTTGAACGAGTAGGTAATCGTTATTTTGAAAAAATACGAGCTTAATCCAAGTGTGGAAGCTAACGTTTCGATGTCTCGTTGCAGCAAAAAATTGAAAAGATCGATCTGTTTTGTGGGGAGGTCGATAAAATTAAAGTTGACTGCCATAGGTGGAAAGAGGGCATGGACCGCTTCGCTGCGCAGAAAGAGGCTGCCTTGGATCAACTGTCATCGGCTGATATCCAACTTCGGAGTGCTAAGGAGAATTTCTTGGTCCAATCCAAGAGGATCGAGGAACTCGAGGTCGAACTCGTTAAGTCCCAAATTGAGGACGAAAAGGCAAAGGCCCAGGCTGACAAGTCAGTAGCTATATAGTTGGATGATGCCAAGGCTACTCAAGCTCAGCTTAGGGAGGCCACCAATCGAGCGCAATGGACTGTTGAGCTGGCTAAGTGCCAATCCAAAGGGAAACCCTCGAGGAGATTCATGCCCGAGGCTTCAATCTTTCCGAGGAGATAGCTCATTCAAAGATGCACGAAGCTGATGCTAGGCAATTGGCCTCTTCCGATGACGATGACGATGATGAAGGTAGCAAGAGCGGGTCCGATAATAGCGAGAGGCTCGAAGAAGAAGCTGCCCCCGAGGAAGGAGCCGTCCCCGAGCATAGCTAGGACTTATACTTTTTTCTTTTCTTTTGTGTAGGACCTTTGTCGGTCTTTGTACATACTTTTGTTCAAGTATATATATAAAAATATTTCCTTTTTGAATTTATTCTCAATTTTTGTCTTGTGATAACTTCAAACCTGCTTAATGCCTTGTAAAATTTTAGCATACTTTATAATTTGTTCAAGACTTCAGATTAGGGAAATTCGACTGAAGTCATACTAATACTGCTTTCATAGTCGAGTTCGAGTAAAACTCAAACTCGAAGTAATAGAACGCTTAGGTCCGCATTGAGTTAACTCAAAGTAATAGAACCCTTAGGTTTGCATTGAGTGAGAACAAATTCTCGAACTATAGTCGAGTGAGTTTTTACTCGAGCTCGAAGTAATGAAACCCTTAGGTTCGAATTGAGTGAGAACGTATTCTCGAACTCAAGAATGTAGTGGCCCTTAGGTTCTTTGAATCGGGCCGATATGTCCTTAAAAGATGGTCTTTTTTCCCTTTTTCGGCTTAAAGACTTTACAAGAATTTTTTTATTCCTTAGCATGAATTTTTTTTTACCCATTGGGTTTTTTGAGGGTTTAACATCGAACCCTTTTACTTTTTATGCCTTAGCACAAATTTGTATTTAAATGATTCGATACCTCTTAAAGTTTTTCGAGGGCTGATATTATCGAAGCCTTTTGATTATTTTGCCGAGGGTAGCCTTTTTAATTGGTTTTCAAAGAATTCGAAGGCATGTTTTTATTGCGGCATTCACACGTCTCCGAGCCGCGTTAGTTTGGCCGTAGCCTTTGGGTATGCCTCTTGGTCTTATTTTTCCAATAACACTTTGAACTTGTTCAAAGTTTTAGTCCCCGTGAATGGTGGTCTTGGCCTATAAATCGAGGGTTGCCTCTTTGAGGTTTTATGGTTTCGAAGTTTGATAGTTCGAACATGTTGATTTGCGACGGCAGTCCCCGAGTATGGCGTTGATCGTTCGAGGTGTAGTTGTACTTGGCCCTTCAGCCAGTTTTCACAAGAAATTGTAAGTATGTAGCTTGTAAAGTAGAAATTTTTATTAATGCACAAGATACCTGGTAAGGAAAAGTACTTCTTTGAATAGTTCATACATGCGTACATGTTTTTCCATTAGGGATAGAATATCTATATGGACACGGCTCATTCGACTGTTTGTCCCATTACAAAAATTTCCTATCGAGAACCTGTCGACGTGAAGTATTTTCCTTGAAAACATAACATACGAGGGTGATGTCCCCCAGTATTCGAGGTTGATTGTAAGGAAACCTCGGATATTCTAAGTCAGCACGAACAGTTGTTTCCTCGTTAAAAACTTTACCGGAAAAATCCATTTGGGATAAAAACCGTCGAAGGGAAAAAGAGTGTAAGGCGTGCTATAAGTTCCTAATATCTTCCTGCTTGATGAGCACTTCGATACCTTCGCTCGAACACCTGAAAATAGGTTAGTGTAAAATGTAAATGAAAAATGGAGAAGGTCATACCTTAACAATAATATCGCTTGAGGAATGAAACGTTCCAATTATTTGGTAGTTTCTCGCCGTTTATTGTGCCTAACTTGTAAAATCCCTTTCCGAATATATCGAGGACTTGATATGGTCCTTCCCAATTCGGGCCGAGTTTTCCTTCGTTAGGGTCTTGAGTGTTGAGAGTGACATTTCTCAGAACCAAGTCCCCGATTCTAAAGTGGCGAAGGTTGGTCCTCCGATTATAGTACCTTTCGATGCGTTGTTTTTGCGCGGCCATTCGAATGAGGACGGCTTCTCATTTTTCATCTAGTAGCTTGAGGCTAGTACTCATAGCTTCGTAATTTGATTCTTCTGTTGCGTATCAAAATCTGGTTGGGTTCCCCGACTTCGACTGGGATCATGACTTCGGAGCCATACACTAAGGAAAATAGTGTTGCCCATGTACTGGACTTTGATGTTGTGCGATATGCCCAAAGGACTTCGGGTAGAATTTCTCTCCATTTTCCCTTGGCATCGTCCAATCTCTTCCTTAGGTTTTGAATGATGGTCTTGTTTGTCGACTCGGCCTGCCCGTTTTTGATTGGATGATACGGTGTCGATAAGATCCTTTTTATTTTGTGCTCTTCAAAGAACTTTGTTACCTTGCTGCCGATGAATTGCTTTCTATTGTCGCATACAATTTCGGCAGGTATCTAGAATCGGCATATGATGTGATCCTAGATGAAGCCTATAACTTCTTTTTCCCTGACTTTCTTGAAGGCATGTGCTTCAACCCATATAGAGAAATAGGCAGTCACAAATAAAATGAATTTAGCTTTACCTAGGGCCGATGGAAGAGGGCCAACGATATCCATCCCTCATTTCATAAATGGCCATGGGGATAGGACCGAATGAAGTTGTTCCCCGGGCTGGTGGATCATTGGTGCATACCTTTGACACTTATCACATTTTCGAATGAATTCTTTAGTGTCCTTCTCCATACTAGCCCAATAGTATCTTGTTGTAATGATTTTGTGAATTAGTGATTCGGCACCGGAGTGGTTCCCACAAGTAACCTCGTGAACTTCTCGTAGGACATAATTTGTATCCCCTGGTCCCAAACATACTGCTAACGGTCCGTCGAACATCCTCCTGTATAATGTTCCATCCTCGACCAATGTGAATCGAGCAGTTTTTGTTCGTAGAGCCCTCGATTCCATAAGGTCCGATGGGAGCTTTCCGTTTTTCAAATACTCAATATATTTATTCCTCAAATCTCAAGTTAGGCTTGTGGAGATCTCAGCGTGACCTTCTTCGATTACTGACTTTGAGAGTTGAATGACAGTCCCCGAGCTGATTTCGTCATCCTCAACTGATGATCCCAGATTTGCAAGGGCATCGGCTTCACTGTTCTGTTCTCGAGGTACATGCTGCAAAGTCCATTCTTTAAAACAATGTAACGTCGCCTGCAGCTTATCCAAATACCTTTGCATTCTATCCTCTCGAACCTCGAAAGTTTTGTTTACTTGGTTTACTACCAGCAGGGAGTCATACTTCGCTTCGATGGCATCCGCTCCCAAGATCTTAGCTAGTTCGAGACCTGCAATCATGGCCTCGTACTCGGCCTCATTGTTAGTTAACTTAGAAGTTTTGATGGATTGACTAATAGTATTTCCCATGGGCGGATTCAAAATAATGCCTAGCCCGGACCTCTTCCATTCAAAGCGTCGTCTGTAAAAAGAATCCACACCCCCGATGATGTACCCGATTTCAAAAAAAGTTCCTTTTCAACTTCGGGTACCAAGGTTTGGCGTGAAGTCGGCCACAAAGCCTGCCAAAATTTGAGACTTGATGGCAGTTCAGGGTTGATATTCGATATCATACCCACTGAGTTCGACGGCCCATTTGGCCAATCGGCCCGACAGTTCAGGCTTATGTAAAACAATACAAAGTGGGTAAGTGGTTAATACACATATTGGGTGACATTTAAAATATGGTTTTAACTTCCTAGAGGCGCTTATTAGAACAAGTGGCAATTTTTCAGAAGTGTGGATATCTAGTTTCTGCTTCTCCTAGAGTTTGACTTATGTAATAAACAGGAAATTGTGTACCTTGCTCTTCTCGATCTAGGACACCACTTACCGTGATTTCTGAGACTGCTAAATATAAGTAGAGTTCTTAATATACCTTTGGAGTATGAAGCAATGGTGGGCTCAAGAGGTATCGTTTCAATTCTTCTAACGCATGTTGGAATTCCGGGGTCTAGGCTAAATCATTCTTCTTTTTGAGTAGTGAGAAGAACCTATGGCTCCGATATGACGATCTCGAGATGAATCGACCTAAGGCAGTTATCTGCCCTGTCATCCTTTCTACAACTTTAACGTTGTCCACGACAGTGATGTCTTTGATAGCCTTAATTTTATCGGGGTTGATCTCGATCCCCCGATTTGACACCATGAGCTTAGGAACTTTCCCGAACCGACCCCGAAGGCGCATTTCTTGCGGTTGAGATTCATGCTGTATTTTCTCAATACTTTGAATGTTTCCTGCAAATGTTTCAAATGGCCCTCTGCGTGTAGGGACTTAACTAGCATATCATCAATATATACCTCCATTGACTTACCTATTTGTTCTTTGAACATTTTATTTACTAGGCGTTGGTAGTTAGCTCCTGCCTTTTTTAACCCAAAAGGCATTATGTTATAGCAATATGTTAAATACTTAGTGATGAATGAATTCTTTTCTTGATCTTCCGGGTTCATTTGGATTTGATTGTACTCGGAATTGGCGTCGAGAAAACTAAGGATCTCATGGCCGGCCACGGCGTCGATCATACGATCGAAGTTAGGCAGAGGAAAAGAATCTTCGGGCCATGCTTTGTTCAAATTCTTATAATCTACACACATCCTAAGTTTGTTCCCCTTTTTAGGGACTACGACTATATTTGCTAACCATTCGGGATATTTTACTTCCCGAATGGATCCTATTTTGAGAAGTTTAGTTACCTCTTCCTTGATGAATATGTGCTTTACCTCGGACTGGGCCTTCTCTTTTGTTTCACTGGCCTGAACTTCGGGTACAGACTCAATCGATGTGTCGATATCCCTGGTGGGATCCCCGTCATGTCTAAGTGGGACCAAGCAAAACGTTCATGTTATCAATAAGAAATTTAATGAAATTTTTCTTGAATTCGGGGGTTAAACCCGTACCCACATATACCTTTCGTCCGGGCAGGTACTCGGTTAATATAACATGTTCCCAGATCTTCGACTGTTGATTTGGTGGCGTCGGAATCTTCGGGAATGACGAAGGTTCGAGGGATCCAATGGTCGTCGTCTTCTTCTTCCATTCCCTGCTTCTCCGATTCAATCGAGGCTGGTGGATGTGGTTGCTACTTGGCCTCTTGTTTTCCTTTGATGTCTGATCCCTTTGACATCGAAAGTGCCGATATTGGTATCACCTCATCGACTGCGAACATTTCTTTTGCAGCATTCTGCTCCCCATATATTGTTTTCACCCCGTACGGCGTCGGGAATTTCATCATTTGGTGGAGAGTTTAAGGGACTTCCCTCATATTGTCAATCCAAGGCCTCCCGACTAGGGCGTTGTACCTCATGTTTCCCTCGATTACCTGGAACTTTGTTTCTTGGATAGTTCCAGCCACATTTACCGGTAGGCTGATCTCTTCTTTAGTTCTTTCGTTGGCCATATTGAAATCGTTCCAGACCCGAGCTGCGGGCACGATTTGGTATTGTAGGCCGAGCTGCTCCACGACCCTTGATCGGATGATATTTTCCGAGCTACCTGGATCCACTAAAACACGCTTAACTTGAACTTTATTTAATAAGATAGAAATTACTATAGCGTCATTGTGAGGTTTAGAAATTCCTTCTGCTTCCTCATTGTTGAATGATACGATGCCTTCTGGCACATAATATCGGATCCATTTTTCCCTAGTTATTGATACCTTAGTGTGTTTGAACACGGGCCCTTGTGGAATATCGATCCCACCAGCGATCATATGGATCACATGTTGCGGCTCTTCCTGTTCATTTTTCCTATTGTTGTCCCTTTCTCTGAAATGATTATTGGCTCGATCGCTTAAGAACTCTCGAAGGTGTCCCTCGTTGAATAGACCGACTACTTCCTCTCTTAGTTGCCAGCAATCCTCGATTATGTGGCCATGCGTGCCGTGATACTTACACATCAGATTGGAGTTTCTTTGGGAAGGATCGGTATGTATGGGCCTCGGCCATCTAGTATCTTTGATTCTTCCAATTGCCGACAAAATACCTGATGCGTCGACATTAAAATTATACTCCGTCAATCGAGGTGCCTCTATAGGATCGACGTGTTTTTCAAAACCACTTTTGCTCATAAGTCCCCGAGAACTCTGTCCTCGATCGCTTCTTCGATCATTCCAGGTGGAATTGTGTCCCGGTCTGCCATTCCTGCAATCTGTGATGTATGGCTGATATCGGTCTTTGTTCGACTGAGGCTCCCTATTGATGTCCCTTTGATTTCTGGTTGCAGACCTGTTCGGATATACTGAACCGGAAGGAGTTCCTAATTGGCCATCCTCGACCCTTATCTTCGATTAGTACCGATTATGTACATCGGCCCAAGTCACTGCCGGATATTCGATATTTGCTTCAATTAACGTGATGCTATCAAACTTCGTTCATTCAACCCCTGAGTGAAAGCTTGAACAGCCCAATCATCTATGACTGGTGGCAACTCTATGAGTTCCATTTGAAATCGGGACACGAACTCTCTTAGCATTTCATTATCCTTCCGTTTTACTTTGAAAAGGTTGATTTCCTCGTCGCAACCTTGATGGTCTGGGCCTGTGCCTTTACGAAAGAATCTGCTAACATGGCAAATGAGTCGATGGAATTTGGGAGTAGGTTGTGGTACCAAATCATTGCTCCCTTCGATAGAGTCTCTCCGAACCTCTTCAATAGAACGGATTCGATCTCTTCATCTTCCAAATCGTTACCTTTGATGGCGTATGTATAGGAGGTAACATGCTTGTTGGGATCGATATTCCAATTGTATTTAGGTATATCTGGCATGCGAAACTTTTTGGGAATGGGCTTCGGAGCCGCACTTGAAGGAAACGGCTTCTGTACAAATTTCTTTGAATCCATTCCTTTCAAAATTGGTGGTGCCCCCGGTATCTGATCAACTCGAGAGTTGTACGTTTCCACTTTCTTATCATTTGCCTCAATTTTTTTCTCTCCCGACTTAATTCATTTTGTGAGCTCCTCGAGCATCTTCATTATTGCGGGGTCAGTCCCCGATTCACTGGTGTTCGGCCTTTCCGGTACTGGCTCAGTTTAAAGGCGGATTCCTCTTCGACCCAACTCAGAGTTCGATGTTGATTTTATAGTTGAGCAATAGCAGCTTGTTGAGCCTGTAGCATTTCGAATATCACTTGGAGACTGAATCCTCCGTCTCCTCTTCCTTGTGCACTTTGGTCACCAGATCGGCCTTCTCTACGTACAATCCCTTCGGGGTCCGCGCCCAGATTCACATTCAAAGCGATGTGTGAACTGACGTCGACTGGGTTGGCAACCGGTGCTCCCTCGAGATCAGTTTGTGGCACCTCGACCCCTGAAGAAATTACATTGTCGGTTTCCCCATGAAATCCGAGGCCATTGTCACCATGTGTGGGTGCGGTTTGTGAGTTTTACATGTTTTTAACCTGAAAGTAAAAATACTTGACAAGAACAAGCGTAAAGTAGTGTGTGTTATTGGAATCAGTATTGAATAATCACTATTATCCTTAGCCCTACCGTGGGCGCCAAACTGTTTACCCTAAAATTTGGATAACAATTAAACTTATAATGTGGTTTTAAGGATATGTGATTTCACCCAATACCAATTGATAAGTGAGAAAATAAATGACTGAATTAAACTATAAAATAAATCAAACCAGTGTGTAAGCCAAACCTCGACCTCGAATCGAAGTAACCTCGAGGTGATATTGTAAGAGCAGTAAAGAATAAAACAACTCTGATGAACAGTAAGTAGAGCAATAAGCAAGAAAGAAATGATTGTATATATTTTCCTTAGTGAGCAATGATGCCTTCAAATGAATGAAATTTCTCTTTATATAATAGAGGAATCATAATTATGGTATACTTCTAATTACAGTAGGAAATTGTATAAACAATTGATTAACTGCTATAGATTTGACCCGTTCTGAGATTCACGCCACGATCCTCGACTAATCGCGGATATCTCGCCTTTTTCGTTACAAGGCTATCCCGGTATTACTCGAAGTCTATCTCTCCTGGCCTCGATTGACATTGACCTCGATCTGGAAAGAGGCTTCGATTTCGGACTCAACGTCTTAGCTCTTCGATGCAACGTCCCAATCTCGATCGCATAGTAAAATCAGGTAGCCCTGATTTCTGCCGTATACACATACCACATCCACATGTCAATTCGCATGGACATTTATTGATTATTCTGTTATAATGTAGTCATCAGTGTGGAAGTATGATGCATGGAATATAATCTAGGGTTGATTTATTAAATACGCACGTTGTAACAAGGACCGAGTTAACATATTCATGAACAACCTGTCACACCCATTTTTTACCATCCCCGCAAAATATATTATGTGAATGTCGTAGGTTAAAGAGTTTTTTCAATTAAAGTGATAAATTTGAGTAGTGATTATTTTATTTATAGAGTCGTCACTTGGAATTGACTTTTGGTGTCCCAAGTCACCTTTTATTTGAATCCCTAGTCAAAGGAAGTTTTGACTCTATTATTGGTCCGCAAAAATAGCAGGCCGGATAAGGAATTCTGTTTATCAGGGAGAAGGTGTAAGGCATTCTCCGAATTCTGTGGTTCTAGCACGGTCGCTTTTATTAACTAAAACTTGGCTTAAATTATTTATTGGATAAAGTGTGTTTTATTTGCTTTGAAGTATTATTGTCTATTGTAGTTTCATAATTAATCGAATTTTATTGATTTTGGCCTAGGAGCATGTAAGCACACAAAGTCTTTTTATCATATGCGTTTAAACCAAAGGAACGGGTATGAACACATGGCTAAACACGATTTGTTAGTTAGAGTCAAGGAGTGGGAATCCACACATGACTATTTTTATTAATTAAAAACGAGCAAGGATCGCGTGAACACATGGTCTATATTTGGAACATCCTAAAATTGCTTACTGTATTAAAAGCACGTTTAATGAAATATCATTCTCCTTTTTTATCCTTCATAAACTGATTTTACACTTAACAAATTAATCATTTAATTAGTTACCTTATGTTTAGGAATAAATATTTAATTATTTTCCTATTATTTTAGGACTTCTTTCCATTCCTTTCCTAATATTAAGGAATAAACATTTAATGGTTATGTCTCTTGAGTTGTCTATGTTCACCAAGTTTATATGTTTCAATAATGATTATCGATACTAAACAAATTCAGATGAACGAAAATGAATAGAGAAGAAAGGGTTCAGATTTACTGGTTCTGTTTCTCCACTTCTCCATATCTTTTGGACATCAATGCTAAGTGGATTTCTAATTTGACTTTTCTTTTTTTTTCTTTAAAGATTCTCTCATATCTAGCTTTTATTTAACTAGTACACTTACCCGCACTTTGCCACGGGTTTAAAAAATATCAATAAAATTAAATAAAATATCAAGTTAACAACAAATGCAAATATTATCTCTTTTTTTTATGAAAAAGAAAATCGTCAATAAATAAAATACATTTGATTTAATTCATAAATTTAGTTCAATTGCAGCAAATAATCTATGTGATATATAGTTAATTTTATATTACCAATGAAGATTATTTAAGTTTTATCTAATTAAGAAATTTCAAGACTAATAAAAATAAAAACTAAATTAAAACTAAAATTAAAATTGCATAGATTCTTAAAACTACTAACTACACAAATAAAATAAATTAGATTATTCTTAGTTGTATATTGAGAAGCTGAAAATTTCTATGATAAAAAATACATACTTTCGGACAAAAGATTATTAGGAAGACCTCCTCCTCTTACCTTGTAACATATCAATGTTAAAACTCTTATTCCATTAATTTATTACATTATTTTGGTAGTTAAAGCATAGCTTTTATGAAATACATTTAGTTGAGTAACTGCAATATTAAATTAGAGATAATGACGCACTTTAAAGAATAAAATTCACCAAGCATTCACAGGACCATTCATTTTTTTTAATAATAAATCTGTCAATAACACTTAAGAAGATAAGAACCGAAATTAATTCTATGTAAATCATAACATTAGAATAATGAATATTTTTTTACAGTTGATTATGAACTTCAATAAGTTTTCAATCATATATAGTATAACCCGAAAATCAAAAATACTTTATTCGTAAAGTTATTAACACATTATCTAGTTTTTCTTAAACTACTACACGTATAACATATGATTTTTTAATTAATTAGATTAAATTATATGTTAACTTAAAGTTTACTACAAATTGTTAATGTCATAGATTAGTGCCTAGTTAATTGAACGTTTGAATTTTTTTGGCACAACCTTCATAATACAAGTAAAGCTTTACGGTGATGGTGGTAGAATTATTTTTGTTCCTCAAAAAAGGTCACAACACCACACTTTTTTGGTGGGGCCATTCTTCATTTGATCTCATCCTTAGTTGCTTTGGTTTCTTCCTTTTTCGTTTGAACACCAGTAAATAAATCTTTGAGTATTATGAAAACACAGAAAAAAACTGAAAGTTTTGAAAAAGAACGTTAGAGTGAATATGTTATAAATTTACGAAACTCATTTGAAGGAAATTTAAGGAGTTATGATTGTTAGAAGATAAATAACTTTAGACAAGAAAAAACAGTTCAAAAAAAGTTCATTGAAGAAAAGAAATAGAGCAAAGAGTTAAGAACATATAGAAAAATGATAAATATATATATGTAACAGGAAAATAAAAGCACATTAGGATTTCACTTCGACATAGGAGAAAATCACGACTCAAAGTTATTGTAATTGTATAATATAAAATATATACAACAAAAAAAAAATCAAAATTTTTATGTATATTTGAAAAAAAATCACTACTTCAACTTATACAAAAAACCTAAAGATGACGAAATCAAAGATCATTAGTGAGAATTGTGAAATTGGCTTTACTTCAGTTTCGCCTCATTATTTGACACTTCCTCTAAAATATTCTTCTTAAGATTCTGTAACAACCCGGCCGGTCGTTTCGAGAGTTATAGTCTCGTTTCTCCATTTCTGCTTCCTTTTGTGCTTTTTAGCTATATTATGATATATCGGGTTAGTTGGTTCGGATCCGGAGTAGTTTCGGGGTGAATTGAGACACTTAGTCTCTTATTTAGAAGCTTAAGTTGGAAAAGACAACTGTAGGTTAACTTATGTGTAAACGATCTCGGATTTGAATTCTAATGGCTCCATTAGCTCCGTTAGGTGATTTTGGACTTAGGAGTGAGTCCGGAATGTGATTTGGAGGTCCATAGTGAAATTAGGCTTGAATTGGCGAAAGTTAAAAATTTGGTGATTTTGGTCGGCAGTAGAAAAATTTAATATCGGGGTCGGAATGGATTTCCGGAAGTTGGATAGGTTTGTGGTGTCATTTGTGACGTGCGTGTAAAATTTGAGGTCATTCGGACGTGGTTTGATAGGTTTTGGCGTTGTTTGCTGAATTTGGAAGTTTAGAAGTTCTTAGGCTTGAATCCGAAGGTAATTTGGTGTTTTGATGTTTTTTTGGATGATTCGAAGGTTCGACTAAGTTCGTATGTTGATATATGACTTGCTGGTATGTTTGGTTGAGGTACCGAGGGGCTCGGGGTGATTCCGGATGGCTAACGGGAGGTTTGGAAATTTGAAAATGCAGTTGAACTGCTGCTGGTAGTGTTTTTCGCACCTGCGGAGAGGGAGCCGCAGGTGCGAGACTGCAGAAGCGCGTGAAAGGTCACAGATACGGACAGTGTTGAGTTGGGGTGGATCCGCAGGTGCGAGAAGGGAGTCGCATCTGAGAGCCCGCAGGTGCGAAACCTGGGGCGCAGATGCAGAAAGGAGGAGTTTGGTCAGTTCCGCAGAAGCAGAGCGAGATGCGCAGGTGCGATGTTTGGCCGCAGATGTGGAACCTGGGATTCTAAGTGAGTTCCGCACCTATGATGGAATTTCTACAGGTGCGGTGCCGCAGAAGCGTGAAAGTGGACCGCAGGTGCGGATTCACTGGGCACAAGGTATAAAAAGGGGACTTCGTGATTTTTGCTCATTTCCACCATTTTTAAGTCAGACCTTGGAGCTTTTGGGGTGATTTTTGAAGGGGGTTTAAGGGTATTCACTGAGGTAAGTTACTTGATCTCTATTACCCCTAGCTATGGTATTTTTCCATTGTTTTCTCATCTAATTAGTGGGTTTTAGGAAGGAAAATAGGGGGTTAGGGCTTGGGATTTTGGAGAGTATAATTTGAGGATTTGAGGGACCAAATGATGTCGGATTTTGATAAATATTTTATGGGTAGACTCGTGAGTGAATGGGCTTTCATATTTATTGACTTTTTTCAGATTTCGAGACATGGGCCCGGGGGCCGGGTTTGAGCCAATTTCGGTTTTTCAGTCTAATTTGGTAATTTTTCTTGTGGAATTGATTCCTTTAGCATATATTAATGGTATTGTACTGGTTGTGACTAGATTCGGAGCATTTGCAGGCCGAATCGAGAGGCAAGAGCATCGCGGAGTAGAGATTTGCTCGGTTTGAGGTAAGTAACGAATGTAAATCTAGTTTTGAGGGTATGAAACACAGGATTTCGTGTCATGTGACTATTTGGAGGTGACGCACAACCTAGGTGAAGGGCGTGTGGGCGTGCACCATTGGGGATTGTGACTTGGTCCGTCCTGTAGCAACTATAAAGTTGCATATCCTGTTGTATCTATATGCTCCTTATGTGTTTTAGAAAGATTTACTGTAAATCATGCTTGATGCCATGTCTAGGTTTTATGCCAGTATTGTTGGATCCTTAGAGGTATTTTCTTGTTGTCCTCTCACTGTTTTGGTTGATAACCTGTACTCAGTCATGTTCATGCATTTTTACATCATATCTCAGTTTTTGTTATTCTATTTGATGTATCATATCAATGTTGGTTGGGCTGATTACTTTGATTTCTAAGAGCCCAAGAGACTGGAGAGATCTATGACTGAGTGAGGCTGAGGGCCTAATTGTGAGGACATTTATGGGATTGGGCTGCACGGTGCAGCATGTTTCATTGATTCTTCCATGATGAGCATTGATATAGCACTTGGGCTGAAGGAGCCCCTCCAGAGTATGTACACACCCCAAGTGAGCGCAAGTACCTACAGAGTGTGAGTGTCGAGTTCCGAGTGCCGAGTGATTGGGAGGCATGAGTGATTGGGAGGCATGAGTGAATGTGAGGTGGAGTGATTGGGAGGACTGAGTGATGTTTTTCCCGAGGGGCGATATATGATTTCATCATTTGTGCTCATAGCTGCTTTTCGTCCTTGTTTGCGTCCTTATCTTTCCCTTAGTTGTAATTTTGGTTTTCCTCAGACTGTGTTATTCTTGTTGTTATCAAACAGTTGTAGTAGTTGCTCATGACTTAGTGACACCCCGATGTCGAGCTATTTTTTTTGCATTTTTATTTTGAGTTGAACTCTTTTATGAAGATTCTATTATGAAAAGCTTTGACTTATCGTTTAAATGAAATATCATTGTGTTTTGGAAATGGATCGGCTTGCCTAGTACCACGATAGGTGCCATCATGACAGGGTTAGTTTTGGGTCGTGACAAGTTGGTATCAGAGCCTAGGTTGCATAGGTCTCACGAGTCATGAGCAGGTTTAGTAGAGTCTTGCGGATCAGTACGGAGACGTCAGTGCTTATCTTCGAGAGGTTGCATAACTATTAGGAAAAACCTCACATTCTTGAATCCTTGTCGTGTGAATCTGTTGATTCTGGTAACTAAACTTCTATTGTTTCATTCTCTCACAGTTGGTGAGGACTCGAACTACCGGACAGGGTGACACCAGTACCACCAGCCAGGCCCGCGAAAGGTCGAGACCGCGATCGAGGCCGTGGTAGGGGTAGAGGTGCAGCCCGCGCAGCAGCCGGGGTAGTACCTGTAGACCCCCAGTTGCTCCAAATCAGGACCAGGTCCCCGTGGTAGATGTTCCAGCGGGACCATCCCAAGCACCACATGTGCCCATTGTGATTCCTGGCCTTTAGGAGGCCCTAGCTCAGATTCTGTCAGTGTGTAATGGCCTTGCTTAGGCGGTCTCTATTTCTATGGCCGCTGCCACTTCTCAGGCTGGGGGAGGCAGCCAGACTCCCGCCGCTCGCACACCCGAGCAGGTCTTTCAGGGACTCTAGACACCGGAGGCACCACCAGCCCAGCCGGTTGCAGTTGCTCAGGACTATGTGGTTCCTGTTATGCCCGAGGATGAGCAATGTAGATTGGAGAGGTTTGGGAGACTCCAGCCTTCATCTTTCAGTGGTTCATAGGGTGAGGATGCGCAGGGTTTCTTGGATAAGTGTCAGAGGATACTCCGTACAGCAGGCATTCTGGAGACTAGTAGGGTCTCATTCACTACCTTCCGGTTCTCTTGGGCTGCATTCAGTTGGTGGGAGGATTACGAGAGGCGTAGGCTGGTCGGCGCAGCACCCCTTACATGGAAGCAGCTCTCTGTTATCTTCCTGGAAAGTTTGTGCCTCAGTCCTGCAAGGAGGAGCTGCACAGGCAGTTTGAACGGCTTCGTCAGGGTGATATGTCTGTGACGCAGTATGAGATACGATTCTTAGATTTGGACCTTCATGTTATCTGGTTGGTTCCTACAGACAGATAGAGGATCAGGAGGTTTATAGATGGCCTCACTTTTCAGCTTCGATTGCTTATGACCTGAGAGAGTGTTTGGTGCTACTTTTGATGAGGTTGCCGACATTGCTCGGCAGATTGAGATGGTTCGCGGTCAGGAGAGGGTTGAGAGGGAGGCCAAGAGGCCTCGCGGACAGGGTGGATTCAATTGTTCTCCGCATGGGGGTTAGTTCCAGCACGGCAGAGGCTGTCCATTCAGGCATGCTCAGTCAACCCGGCCAGTTCAACGTGGTGCATCATCAGTCCATGGTTCTCATAGTTCTCATCAGGGCCACTCATCACTCAGTGCCCTCTCAGCCCAAAGTTCATCCCGTGCTCCATCAGTTCAGGGCTCCTCCATGCCAGGTTCTTCTAGCAGTTATCCCGGTGCTAAGGGTTCCTTTCATGGGCATATGTGGAGGCAGTGTCCTCGTCGTCATGGGGGTCCATCTCAGTAGAGGAGTCAACCTTTAACTTCAGCACCAGTTATTTCACCACCCTCCCAGTCAGCTAGGGGTCTCCCTAGAAGGGGAGGCCGATCAGGTTGTGGTCAGGCCCGTTTCTATGCACTCCCTGCCATACCAGATGTCATTGCTTCAGATGTTGTGATTACAGGTATTGTTTCAGTTTGCCACCGAGATGCCTCGGTATTATTTGACTCTGGTTCCACGTATTCATAGGTTTCCTCGTATTTCTCTCATTTTCTGGATACGTCCCGTGATTCTTTAGTTTTATTTGTTCATGTATCTACTCCTGTGGGTGATACTATTGTTGTGGACCGCGTATATCAGTCATGTGTGGTGACTATTGGGGATCTGGAGACCCGAGTGGACCTTTTGTTGCTCAGTATGGTTGACTTCGATGTTATATTGGGCATGGATTGGTTATCTCCATGTCATGTTGTTCTAGATTGTCACGCTAAGACTGTGGCGTTGTCAATGCCGGAATTTCCGAGGGTTGAGTGGAGCGAGTCTGTAGACTATGTACCTAGTAGGGTGATTTCATATTTGAAGGCTCAGCGTATGGTTGAGAAGGGTTGTCTATCATATCTGGCTTTTGTGAGGGATGTTAGTGCAGATACTCCTACCATTGATTATGTTCCGGTGGTACGTGATTTTTCAGATGTGTTTCTTGCAGACCTGCCGGGCATGCCGCCTGACAGGGATATTGGCTTTGGTATTGGTTATACGAGCATGAATTTATACACTAAATTTTATATTATCTTTGTCTTTATTAGTCTATTTTTTATATATATAAGAAGCTATACGCTATTATTATAAGATAAATAAAAATCTATTTTTCATGTTGTATTAACTGACATGAAGGGCAAATGAAAGGCTACGGATAAGACTTTATATAAAATAAAATTTGATACATTCGACTGTAGAATTTGGATGCATGGTTATATGCTTTAGACGGATAAGAAAAGTACCTCCAGAACGAGAAAGAGTAGATTAATGGATTCTATTTCGCGATATTCCTTTTAATCTATTGCAAACAATTCGTATAGTATTTGTTATTGATTAAATAGCCTTTGTATTTTGCTTGTGAAGAAATAGATCATACTTGTATATTCTAGAATGAACTTAATTATGTATAGTGTTTACCCAAAAAATAAGATTCTCAGTCAAAAATTATTTTTAGAAGAACTCGGGTTACTGATAACCAAAAAATTCTGTAGTTTCTTAATTATACAAAAGGAAATAAACAAGACAAGAAATATGGAAATAATAGATTGAAAGCAAAAGTAAATAGTTGTATTCCAATATTAATCAGAACGTGTCCTTACAAGTGAAATTCTCTTCCCTTATATAGAGGTTTACAAATATAATGTTTCTTTCCTTTTAAGTTGAGTCATTATGAGCATTAATGACATTAATAAAGCGTTATAATTTGCAATCGTAACTGTTCATGAAGATTCCGTAACGATTCTGATTCTCCTTCCTCATTAATTGGAGGTTCGTGTATCTTTCCTTTTTACTGTCTTGATTCATTCCGCCTGTGTCTCTTCATTGAATAATTTTAGGCTCGGGCATATGCATTCTTTCATCTCGTGGGTGATTTGCTCGTACCTCTTGTAACTCACACATCTTTTAACTGTAATACTCCAGTTGTCGTCTTTTTAGCGATCCATGTATCATGTCCTGTCAGCCATATATAATTCCACGTGTATTATTTATTTTTTCCCAATACAGATAGTCCCCCCACTTGCCGAATATTCTGCAATTGAATATTTGGGAAGTGGTACATATTTATGGCGAGAATTTTTTGCTGTCGTTTCCCAAGTATCATTGTGTTTTCTTCAGAACCAACACGTCGCATGTCACTTCCATTTAATGCATGTGCCATGTGGCCTTAGTCGATTGGGTTTGCGACTTTTCGGCAGTTTTTATGGATTTCTTGCGGCTGCGTCAGTCATGAAGGGACCGTTTGATTATGACGTTTCCATCATGACTTACTTTTCATGACGGTTGCTTCTTCTTACAAATACCTCATGTGTCTTTAGTTTCACGAAACCTTCAACCTATAGTGTTCTTCTTCTTTAACTGTTTTTGTTCTTCAACACGTATTATTTTCTTGTACAACCATGTCTTCATCAAACCCCGATCCTCGCAAAGTAATAATTGCGGATGAACTTCCCCCTTCAACTGCTCCTGTTAGGAGTAGAAGAGGCGGTAGGTTGTGTAGCTTAGGATCTTTATCTGTTCGTGATTCTACTTCTCAACCAACATTGTTACCCCTTCTTCTTCTAGGACTAGGGCTTCTTTAACCCATAGATCTTCTGCCAGAAATAAGGAATCAAGTGAACACATTCGAGAACCAACAGTTGATGAAATCGTTCCTACAAAATTTTCTTTCTCTACTGATCGTGAATCAATTAGAAACCAAGTTACTTCTTTAGCTTCCCATGATCGTGCCGATGTTTATCCTTCCCAGATTACTACTGGTTTGATTTCTCTTGTTCGAAGAGAGTGTCATTGAAAATCTAATTTTCCAGTTTTAGTTCGTGGTTCAAATCAAAGGATAATTTCATACCAAGTTTGTTATTCTTTTGTCTATACATATCCTTTTACCTTAGGTTTCAGACCACCTATTGACCCAGTGATCATAATTTTGTCGTTTCTTTAATGTTTGTTTAGGACAGATTGGTCCTATCGTCTGGAGGGATGTTTCATGTCTTTGATATCTAACTAATTTGATTTCCTTACCTTTCACCTTTCGACACTTGCTTCATCTTTATTCCCCGAAGTTATTTCGTTCAGGGGTTTTTACTCTCGTAGCCAGAAGCAAAAGGGTTTTGGTTAGCTCTGAGGATGACAAACGTGGCTGGTATTCCCATTTCGTTGCTGCTCCCACAAGTGTTTTGGTGGGTGAGGAAAACATGCCCTTTCTAGAAAAGTAGAATTTTGCACGTACGTTTTTTTTTATTTAATATCTCTCTTCTTCTTTTATGAGGGAAGAAAAAACTTATAATCCCGTGGCTGTTTTTTCCCTTTTTAGCAACCATGGAAGTTTTTGAAGGAATACCAAACTTCCGTGCTTGGGTAGAGAAATTGATGTTAGTTGCTCCTATGGAAGGAAGGTCTTGGAAATACCTTTCTCGAAGGTTTGGATGGAAAGTCAAGACTCACGGTGTCCTTCTCTTTAATTTTCTTCCCTTCCTTTATATTTGTTTGGAGGTTGCTGACTTTTTCTTCTGCTAGGTTTTCCCATTCGAGGTGTCAGTCCCGCATCTATTACTTCATCAAGACTCTCTTTGGCCCTTGCTCAAGAGATGATTTTAATTTCTTCATCAAAGAGAAAAGCAGACGAAGCCGTGACTCTGAGGGTGAAGAGGAACAGGAAGAGGGCCCCTTAGCGCGCAGGCCTCGGTCTTGAAGGTGTGTTATTTCGGATGATGAAGTCACCCCTCCTCCAAGTTCAGTTCCTTTGAATGAGCCTGAAAGCGCTACTTTAGTGAGTTCTGATGAAGAGATGAATGTTGCACCTCGTGACTCTACCGATAAGCTATTTTCCCGTGGTTTTGATAGTGAAGATTTTGGTCCTATTTCTGAAGAAGCACCCCTTGCCTATTTTCCAATGTCTGCTCCTATTGGTTCTCTGATTTTCGCTCCTGTTGTCGCTACTACTGCTCCTCCCGTGGCTGTTTTCACTTCCTCAGCTGTCCCTATTGCTACCACTTCTCATGTTGAAGTTGGCACTTCCAATAGCAATAGGATGATGAAAAAGGTTACCATAGAAGTCCCCGAGGCTGGTAATCTTTTGAAAAAATCTGGTCAAGCCAACGTATGGCTAAAACCTCTACTGGCCCAGTTGAGAAGTCGAAGTTGGAAAACCACAGTTCCTTGACGTGGATGAATGAAATTGTTCATTCATATTTGAAGGCACAAATCTTAGCTCCTTCCTTTATTTTCTTCGTGATTTTTATTTTTGTTTGATAATCACTTCTTTACTCTTTTTTTTTGTAGATCAACTTGACAGGCACGGAGGTTATGAAGAGAATTGTCCATATTGAGTAGCTAGTCAACGATTATTGTACAGAGGTGGACAACTAGAAGGAACAATTTGAGGGTCTTCAGTTGGAAAAAGAAGTTTTAGATGAAGAGAATTGTGCTTTGGAACACCAAGTAAGAATGATGGCGGCAGAATTGGCAATTGAAAAATCCTCTTCCAGTCAAGTGGGCAAGGACAAAGACATCCTCGAATCTTCATTTGTGGAGAAAATTTATAAAGCTACCAAAGAGATTAGGGGTTTGAAGAACTCCTTAATCAGAAGGAGACCTATGTCGGAGAGCTTGTTCAAACACTCACTCAGGCTCAAGAAGACCTCTGTGCTTCTTCTGATAAGGTCCAGTTCTTGGAGAGATCCCTCGCCCCTTTGAAGGCTTGTTATGATGCATCTTTGGTTAAATAAGAAGAGTTGAAGGCTGAAGTTGAGCAATGGGAGAAGGACAAGGAAGCCCTCGAAGATAAATCAACACTTTATGTAAGTTAGGCTTATTTGAACACCAGCCTCGAGACTTTGGTGGAGACAAGCCAAGAAGGCTTTGACTTGAATGTTGAGATTGCAAAGGCTAAGGAAACTATTGAAAAAACTCAACAAATTTAGAACTTTTCCTCACCTGAGGTCGGTTCTCCCGAAGGTGATGAACTTACTCCTGGTGAAGTTGATGTTCAAGTCTCTTCTGCTCAAGTCGAATCTTCTCCCGCTGCTATTGATGCCATATTGGATTCTGCCTCTCCTGCTGCTAATAGTGCTACTTTGGATTCTTCCCCATAGTGTTCTTTTCAAAACTTAGTTTGTTTCTTGAACTTTTGATGGGAAGTTTGTTGTTTTTTTTAAATTTTTGGAATGGTTGACAAGTTTTTACCCCTGGTCCGTTTTGGGGTTTATTATCAAATACCTTGGTTTTAACTAAGTTTATACTTAGTTTTAGCCAGATTTAATATATAACATTTTGTTTGAGTTTATGTTTTACTCTTTGATTTGCATTTAAAAATGCTTTAGTATTTCATGTTGGTATAGACACGAATTTTATAAAAGATGGTCCTTTTATAACGACACTATTGAAGAAGACGTCTCAACTTTATATTGGTGTAAGTACATGAAAGAAGGAGGAAAATACATATTTCGAGGAAATTTCATGAATAATTTGAGGAAGTTTCTTATTTTGAACATTCAAATTATATAACATTTTACTTGTATTCAAGTAACTTTTTGTACAACATCTACAACTCTTTCATAACTGTTTTTCTTATAACAAATTTCAACAAATTCTAGGGTATATCTTGCAACCCATGACTGATCATTGCCCTTAAACTAAATACTCGTGGGATCTTATAATTTACATCCGCGAGTTTACACTTTATCAAAGCTCATTATAAAGGTTTTTGAATCAGGCTTGTTTTTTGGCTCTTGATTAGCTCTTGACTTTTTGATCTTCGGGGTTGATCCAGGCTTGACTCGAATTTTGACTCTTTTAGTCTTTTTTAGTCTTCTTTGACTTTCAGTCTTCTCTGGCCTCTATAGTCCCCCAAGCGTTAGATCTTTGAAGTAAGAAATATCAAGCACTTGGTTATTCTATCCATGTGGTCCATTTCCTGAAAAGGAAAATACATACGAGACTCGGAGGTATATTTTTAGATGATGACTGCTTAACCCTTTTTATTTCCATCAAAAAGGTTGTAACCCAGACCGGGAATAATTTTGTATCTCGCATGTCTTTCAGGTCAAAGATCATCATTTGGTGTGGGCTGTATTTTTGTCTATCATCTAAAATTGATAGTATAATTTAATTGAACAAAACAAAATCGTAGTTAAGTGATACCTGACCGTGGGTATTTCCCTTTGTTTAGAAATAATATTTCTTCAAATGAACAGCATTCCAATTCGAAGGTAACACCTTGCCGTCTATGGTTTCTAACTCATAAGCACATTTCCCAGCGATACTTCAAACTTTATAAGGGCATTCCAATTAGGGTTTAACTTTCCTACTCCAGCTGTTTGTTGACTGAAAAAACTTTTTGACAATGAAGTCCCCAATCTGGAAGTATCTGAGATGAGCCTTCCTATTGTAGTATCGTTCGATAATTTGCTTCTATGCTGCCATTCTTATTAGAGTCATTTCTCTTCTTTGCTCAAGCAAATCCAAATTCGTTCTTATCTCTTCATCATTTGACTCTTTTGTTGCTTGTGTGAATCTCGTACTTGGATCTCCTATTTCGACTGGTATTAAGGCTTCTGAACCATTGTCACGACCCAATTTACCCTCCGAAAGGTATCGTGACGGAACCTAGTCTCTACGACTAGGTAAGCCTAATATTAATGGAAAACTTTAATAAAAACACAAGAAATAAGGAAAATAAGGGCATAATCTAAATAGCAAAACAGTGTCACTCGGCTCATACAAAATATTCTCCCAATGACCCGGAATGTCACAAAGTCACAAGATTCTAATAACTATTGTAGCTCTAAACAAGTCTGGAAGTACGTAAAAAGACTCTAAACGATGGAGTAGAAGGGGACTCTGAGGATTCTGCGGACGCGGCAAAAATACCTTGTAGTCTCCTAGAATCAGCAGCAAAAACTATCCTCTAGGCTGATAGCTCGTACCTGGATCTGCACACGAAAACATGTGCAGGAAAGGGCATGAGTACATCACATTGGTACCTAGTAAGTGCCAAGACCGACCTCGGTCAAGTAGTGACGAGGTCATATTAAGGCCCTACTAGAGTAAATGTAATCAATTTAAAACAGTAAAGGAGATAAGTAAATTCTACAGTAAACAGTTAAACAAAACATTCAAAAACTTAACAGTCAAGGGAACCCTCGGCTCAGAACAAGGTAAACTCAAGGTGGAATCTCCCGGGATACCGTCCCGTAGTTCCAAATGATTATGCGGGGCAGGGGGGTCTCCCAGAATACGTCCGTAGTCCCAAAGTAAATATGTAGTACAGGGGGGATCTCCTGGAATACGTCTGTAGTCCCAAAATAAATATGCATTACAGGGGGATCTCCTGGAATACGTCCATAGTCCCAATTTAAATATGCGATGCAACATAAAATGACAAATATGGCATCGAATTTTCTACAGTTCATATTAATCACAAATAAGGAAAGTAGGAATTTAACTAAACATGGCGCACAGAGAGTCAAATAAGAAATTAAACACGTAAGCATACTTTTCTAATCTAAGCTAAACAATTTAACATATTAGTGAAGTTTAATAGAAGAAGAACGATTTATGTTCTAGGAAGGAAAAATGAGATTTTTGCAATAACGGCCCGTATACGAACTCGTCACCTCATGTACACGGCGCCCACACAACAAATAATATCAAATATCCTAAGGGGGAAGTCCCCAACACAAGGTTAGGAAAGCCACTTACCTCAACCGCTCAAATCAACTTAAAATCACACTCTTGCCACGAGTATCCAACTCTGAATGGCCCAAATCTAATCAAATAAATTGCATAATATAAATATTACTACAAGCAACTAGTTCAACTAATCCATTCGAAGCTAAAACGCAAAATTAGGAAAATCGTCCCAAAAAGTCCCCTGGGCCCACGCCTCAAAATCGGGTAAATTTATAAATTATGAACACTCGTTCTCTAACGAGAACACTCGAACAAAAATCATCAAAATCCAACGTCAAAATTTCACTCAAATCTCGAATTTTCAATTGGGGAACCTTTTCCCCCATTTCCAAGCTTTTACCCTCAAATTTCTTAATTAGAAGAGGAAAACAACAATAGGTTATTGTATTATGGTCAAAATAGAGTTAAAATTCGTTACCCAATGATTCTCCTTCAAAAACCCTCGAGAAATCGCCTCACACCAAGCTCCAAATCGATTTTTTTGCTATGAAATTTCAAACCCTTGAATTCCCTATTTTTGCCCAGCGATTTCCGCATTTGCGGTTCATGGGCCGCACTTGCGGTCCCGCACCAGCGGAAAGGCCATCGCAGGTGCGAAAAGTCACTTAACGGGTTGGGCCGCATCTGTGGTCACTGGGCCGCATCTGCGGTCACTGGGCCGCATCTGCGGCTCCCAGCCGCATCTGTGGTCCCTGAGCCTTGGTCCATGTCCGCTTCTGCGATTACCAAGCCGCTTCTGCGGCGCCGCACCTGCGTTCTGACATCCGTAGGTGCGAAAATGACAGGTTCAGCACACCAGAAAATTTGCCAAAGTCCAAAATTCTTCCCGTTGAGCATCCGAAACACACCCGAGTCCCCCGGGACCTCAATCAAACCTACCAACCAGTCCTATAACATCATTCGGACTTAGTCGAGCCTTCAAACCACATCTAATAACACCAAAAATAAGAATTAAACATGAATTCAAGCCTTAGAACTTAGCATTTTTCCAAAATCCACAAACAATGCCGAAATACGTCAAACCTAGTCTGAATGACCTCAAATTTGACACACAGGTCACCAATGACACTACGAACCTAAAGCCACTTTGGGAATTCCATTCCGAGCTTGATATCAAAATTTCCCCTATCGGCCGAAATCGCCGAAAATCTAACTTTCGCCAATTCAAGCCTAAATCTACTACAAACCTCCAAGACACATTCCGGACGCGCTCTTCACCCCAAAATCACTCAATGGAGATAATGGAGTCTATGGAATTCTATTTCGAGTCTATCTTCACACAGTTCTGGCTACCGTCTAATTTCTAAGGCTTAAACTCACAATTAGGGAGTAAGTGTCCCAAAACTCTCTGAATTCCATAACTAATCACTCCGGCAAGTTCCAATAGCAGAAACAAACATGGGGAAAGCAGTTATTAGGGGATTGGGGCTCTAACTCCAAAATGACCGGCCGGGTCGTTAAAACCATAAATAAGTGAAAATGGAGTTTCTCTCGTGCCTGTCTTTGTTATTATTCGATAAACCCATAATACTTCTGGTAACACTTCGGGCCAATTGCCTTTTGATTCCTCTAATATTTTCTTCAAATTATTAATAATAATCTTATTTGTTGACTCAGCTTGTCCATTTGCCACGGGATGATAAGGTGAGGAAGTTATTCGTTTGATTTTCCAACTTTGAAAAAAATTTGTGACTTTCGAGCCTATAAACTGCGGGCCATTATCACATACGATTTATTTTGGCACTCCGAATCGGCATATAACGTTCTGCCAAATAAAAGCCATTACTTCCTTTTCTCGCACATGTTTAAAAGCCCCTGCATCTACCCATTTGGAAAAATAATTTGTTAATACTAACAAAAATCATACCTTTCCTTTAGCTTGTGGCAAAGGACCGACGATATCCATTCCCCACTTCATGAATGGCCACGGGGAAATAACCGTATGTATTAATTTTGCTGGGCGATGCATGTTGTTGCCATATCGTTGGCATTTATCACACTTTTCTACAAAATGTTTTGCATCTTCCTTCATTTTAGGCCAGTAGTATCCTGCTCTGATTAGAGTTTTTACCAAAGATCTACCTCCTGTGTGGTTTCCACAATGCCCCTCATGTACTTCTCTCATCACATTTTCTGTTTTGGGGGGTCCAAGGCATCTTGCTAAAGGTCCCCCGAACATTTTTCGATATAGATTTCCTCAAATTAAGCAGTAACGAGCAGCCTTTTGTCGAAGCGCATGAGCCTCTTTTTTGCCTTCAGGTACGGTTCCATACTGCAAAAAATTAACAAGTTTGTTTCTCCAATCCCAAGTCAGATTATTGAAACTTACCTCGTTTTTATCATGGTCTAGTGCTAAATGAAATAAATGTATTACAATAGCATTTTCTGCATTTGTTATTTCCGCAACTGATGCAAGATTAGCTAATGCATCTGCTTCCGCATTTTCTTCCCTGAGTATTTGCACAATCTTCCATGACTGGAATTGCCTTATCAACTCTCGTGCCTTTTTCAAATATTGTTACAGTCGTGCCTCCCTGGCTAAGTAAATCCCCTGCATCTGGTTGACTACCAGCTGAGAATCGTTTTTAATTACGATTTTCTCTATCGAGAGTTGTCGTTCCAGTTCTAACCCTGCAATTACGGCTTCGTACTCTGCTTCATTGTTAGTAATGGAGTAACATTTAATTTCTTGTCTTATACTTTCTCCCGAATGTGAAATTAAAATAATACCTAAACCTGCTCCCTTAACATTTGAGGAGCCGTCAGTAAATAGAGTCCACATACCTGGATTAGATCCGATAAATATCTGTAATTCCTTTTCTACTTCAGGAACTATTTCTGTGCTAAAATCCACTAATAAGTTTGCTAAAACTTGTGATTTTACTGCAGTTCTAGGTTGGTACATGATATCATACTCACTGAGTTATATTTCCCACTTGGCTAATCTTCCTGATAATTCTTGTTTATGCAAAATATTCCTTAGAGGATATGCAATTATTACGGAAATAGGGTGACATTGAAAGTAAGGTCTCAACTTTCTAGATGTCATAACTAATACTAAAGCAAGTTTTTTTAAATGAGGATATTTAGTCTCAGCATCCAACAAAGATTTACTGACATAATAAATTGGAGATTGTTTACCTTTGTCTTCTCGTACCAAAACTGCACTTACAACCATTTCTGAAACTGCGAGATAAACAAACAGCCTCTCACCATCTTTTGGTTTGGTCAGCAAAGGAGGATTTGACAAGTATGCCTTAAAATTTTTGAGGGCTTGTTGACATTCTTCAATCCACTCGAACTGATTTTGCTTTTTTAGCACTGAAAAGAATTTGAAACTTTTCTCCGAAGACTTAGAAATAAATCTTCCCAAAGCTGTTATCCTCCATGTCAATCTTTGTACCTCCTTTTTGCTCGTGAGTATAGCAGGAATTTCTTCAATAGCTTTGATATGTACAGGGTTTACTTCAATACCTATATTAGATAAAAGAAAACCTAAAAACTTACCTGAAGATATGCCGAAGACACATTTTTCTGGGTTCAATTTCATATTATAGCTGCGGAGGATCCCGAAGGTATTTGAAAGATTTTGAAAATGATCCTCTACTCGTGCAGATTTGACTAGCATATCATCAATATATACTTCCATTGTCTTCCCCAGGTGTTCTTGAAACATCTTGGTCACCAACCTTTGATATGTGGCTCCAGGTTTGTTAACCAAAAAAAAGATTCTCGATCAAAGATTATTTTTAGAAGAACTCGAGTTATTGATAACCAAGAAATTTCGTATTTTATTAATTATATGAAAGGAAATAAACAAGACAAGAAAATATGGAAATAATAGATTGAAAGCAAAAGTAAATAGTTGTATTCCAATATCAATCAGAACGTGTCCTTACAAGTGAAATTCTCTTCCTTTATATAGGGGTTTACAAATTTAACATTTTCTTGCTTTTATGGCTGAGTCATTATGAGCATTAATGACATTAATAAAGTGTTATAATTGGCAATCGTAACTGTTCATGAAGATTCTGTAACGATTCTGATTTTTCTTCCTCATTAATTGGAGGTTCGTGAATCTTTCCTTTTTACTGTCTTGATTCATTCCGCCCGTGTCTCTTTGTTGAACAATTTTTAGGGTCGATCATATGCATTCTTTCATCTCGTGGATGATTTGCTTGTACCTCTTGTAACTCATACATCTTTTAACTGTAATACTCTAGTTGTCGTCTTTTTAGTGATCCACGTATCATGCCCTGTCAGCCACACATAATTCTACGTGTATTATTTACTTATTACCAATACATATAGCTTTCCAAGTATTTTAGATAAACTTTTAAATTTTCAAGGGTTATATGTTCTAACTTAAAAGGAAGAATGAAAAGATGTGAAAATTAAAGTTATAAAATTATAAAATTAAAAAAGATATTAAGTCAAATATATTGATTGAGATGATTGAGAACTTCTACGGCACAGAGTTTGTCCTTTATGATTAATTAGCCAAATAGGATAAAGAATAGTCATTTTCAAAAAGTTATAGTTTTATTTATAACTCAAATATAATTTTGAAAATAAAATGTATGTATCTCTTAAGATTTTATATTCATTAAGATAGGATATACGTGCAACGCACGTATTCTAAGATTAGTACTATATTAAAAGGTCGAAACCTCCTAGCGAAATGTCGTTCGCTTTTTTACCCTTTAAAAGTAGACCTGGCACTAGACAAAATAGTCATGTAATTATTTTTTTAAAAATAATTAGGACATTGAAATTAACTAAAATTTTGGCTACTAAATCTTTCCTTGTTTGAATTATATAAAAAACTCCTAATATTTAGGAATCTAAATCGATAAGAGTTTACTTATATAAATTCTTTTCCAATTAAAATGTATTTTTGCATATGTATATTAAGATGAATAAGTTATCTTCCCTGTTACTTGTAAAAGTTCTCTTCCTTGTAATAGTTGTGAACTACTTTAATGTTAATATAATATTCTTGCTTGCTCAAAATAAATAAATAAAAAAAAAAACTTTCGACAGCAATAAATTAATTGTGTTTGAAAGCTCCTCAGTTTTAGTTGATTTGGATTTAAACTTTCTTTTTTTTTCTTTATATATTTTACTGTTGTAGTGCCGTAAACAAAAATGTGTGTAAAATTGACCAAATAACTTAGCTAATATATTCTAATATATTCTAACTCATGCTTCATATCATAAATTATTCAATGTAGTATAATTTCCACTCTATCATGCTGTTTATTGATTCATTTTGGTCTATTGGCAATTTGGCATATTGAACAGATCATTTGTAGTTGAAAGTTATTACCGACAATGGTTTAAATATTTTTGCAATATATATAAAAAGGACAGAAATATATATCCAATAGAAAATTTATTATTTTGACAACAACAACAACCCAGTAGAATCCTACTAGTAGGTTCTGAAGAGGATAGAATATACGCAGATCTTACTCCTACTCCAGAGGGATAGAGAAGTTCTTTTCGGGAGACCCTTGGCTCAGAGACCATATATCCGTAACCACAACAAAAACCAAAAAAAAAAATTATTATTTTAAGATATCTTTTAATATTTTAGAAGGTATTTTCGCCCGTATATAAAAACAAGATATTTATATATAACTTTAAAAAATTATAATCGTTGATATTGGGTACACGTGCAAATTCTTAATATAATTCAAATCTTGAACTAAATCGCCTGCTCCCCGATCCCACACATGAATTTCCATATTAGACAGAAAAACATAGAAAATTAGAAATACTGAAATTTAGATTTCCAGCTTTTGGTTCACATAATCACACATGACTTAAGAAGCAAAAGCTTCTTGTCTTACCAATATTCTTAGGTCATAAATTTTCATTTTTCTAATTTTTTGGTCAACAAACTTGAGCCATGTGGCATTTATGGTTGTGGTTTTCAAACATAAATGGTTTAGAAAGTCATGTGTAATTATCATTATATAATATGATAATTATATTATATAATAATTATAATAATAACCTATTTATTTGCTTAAACATAGTACAATGTAATTTTTACTGTCATGCTTTGTATCTCTTCACATTGAGAGTGAAATTTTGATAGAGAAACATATTAATATAATATTTTTTCAAAGAGTATTTATATAGATGTGAGTGGATAAATTATTAAAAATAATATTTGTGATACAAATTAACTATAAAAATAAATGCCAAAGCTTTCTTCTATTTTCTTAACCTGAAAGCATGATAACGATCTTTAATTATTTTTCATGTGTTCGTATTAGAAATACTATAAGAAAATATGGCCTCAACAACAACAAAAAATTAAATATTAAAGTATTAATTTTGATGTTAATATGCTATAATTAGCTTCTTTTGATATTGGTCGCACCTCGCGCGGGTGGGTACTACTATTAGTAATTATAATAATAACATATTTATTTGCCAGAACATAAAATATTGCCATGTTTGAACAAGTATAATTACATAGATAAGTATATTATGTGACACACATATATACAGTAAGACTTTTCTATAACAATATCTCTATATAACGTCATTTGCTATATAAGCCAATTTTTTATCATAACTGATTTTTTAGTTTATATTTTACCTCTTTATAAAAAGTATTCTACCTATAACAACAACATTCCATATTTATAGCAGAATACTCTTTGTAAAATTACCCCTATATAATAGCCATATAAAATTTTTAAGATTACTAATAATAATTCTAACAACATGCATACAATCTTTCCCTTGAACAAAGTTTCAATCTCGCATAAGATATAAGATTCGAAGACATATTTTTCATCGGATACCTTTTTGCTGAAAATTTGGACACGAATTTTGATAAATTCAAGCGTTATATCGATACTAAAAAATAAAATCTACGAAACATCTACAATTACAAAATTCTTCCATCAATCTTGAAAATTTTTATTTTTATAGTAACTTTAAGTGTGCATTAGAATTTAAATATGTGTATGTTTAGTTGTGAATTTATTAATAATGTATTAGCTTTCTTCAATATTTAATATGCATATCTTTTGTGATTTTAAATTTGAATAATTTTCTTAACTTTTATATGTAACATTAGAAAAAAGAAAAATAGTTAATTTTTTGATAAATTTTACCTATAACAGCCAAAAAATATTTAAACGTCAAATGTTGTTATAGGTATATAACAACCATTCACTATAAAAACAAAAATCGAAACAAACAATATTGTTATAGAAATATTTGACCGTACATACATATATATATATATATATTAAAGGAGGCTTGTTGTTCTTTAGTATTTTATTTTATTTATTGAAATGCTTACCTGTCAATTTAAAACATAAAAAAGACGAAGCAAAAGGCAGTGGAGAAATTAAATAAAGTTTTATTTTCAATCACTGGAATAACGACAATCCAAAAAAGATATTTTCATTCTTGACAACGGAGCTGAAAACAACAGCAAGTTGACTCTGTAAAGTTGCGATACCGCATCACAAATTGAAGAACACTTATTTTTGCAGCTTAATTTCTAATCAAAGCAGAAGCATATTCCATTGGAGTAGAACAAGTAAGTTGCTCTGTTTTTGTTTTTTTTAGTTAATTCAAGCTAATGGACCATTTATGTAGAATTATTACTTTTTTTAGATCTATTATATCTTAGAGCATATGTGCTGATCTTGACACTACAACACTCTTTCTTTTAGTTTACCTTTTCCTCTCTATTTTCCATTCTTTTCTGAGTAAAATTTGCGGAATTATGTTGGAATTTACCGTGGAATAACTAGTTTTTGAGTCTACATTATGAGTTCTTTTGGATTTGCAAAAAAATTTAAAAAATGTATAGTACTATATAATAATTCAACCACTCTAAGTGGGCGTTTGGACATAAAAATTGAATTTTTTTTCTAGTGAAAATGGTATTTGAAAATTAGAGTTGTGTTTGGACATGAATATAATTTTGAGTTATTTTTTGAATGTTTACAAGTGGCTTGAGTGAAAAACAGTTTTTTGGAATTTTTCAAATTTTCGAAAAATTCCAAATTTCATATGAAAATTGTAACTTTTATTGTCAAACACTAATTTCTTAAAAATTTAAAAAAAATTCGGGAAAAGTGAAAGAAAATTTCATGGCCAAACTGGCTCTAACTGTGGACGAGGAATGTTGCAAATTTGCAATGCAATTCTCAAAAGTTTAATAAGACTTTTTGCCCCAAAAAAAAAAACAAAAATCATTTTGCAAAAACAGTTTTCCAACTGAAAGACAAGATTTTAGTACTGAAAATCTTTCTTTCTTGGCATAAAATGAGATTTATTGCTTGTGGAGTCGGATCCAGGATTTAAACTTGATGAGTTCAGACTTTAGAATTCTTAGTTATGAACTTATGTAATTTTGAAATTAGTCCTTTTCAGATATATACCCATTTTTAGTGTCAAAAATACTGTGTTTGGTTGAACTTGTACCTATTGGTTGTTAGTGAACCTTAGCTTCATTCATAGCTAGTATAAACCCAAGCTACAGTCCTCATTTGTTTGTGAATCTGATACACAATGAATTTTAGCTCGAGGAGTGCTTAACACCTTCAATTTGCCACACATTTTTCTACAGAGGTTTTGACTTTTGATCATGTGGGATGCAAAAGAAACTATATTAAATAGAAAAGCACTTATAGTATAAGACAGATCATATTGCTCTTGGGCTTTTGGTCTAGTGGTAAGAGTGCAATGTGTATTAGGCGCACTCATGGGTTCGAACCCCATAAGAAGATATGCAATCTGCAACCAAGCGAGTTTGTAAAGTAATGCATAGGAAGACCCAACTGATAATTATGCTGGAAACTCTTAAAAAAAGATGGTAACCTAGTTTGTGACATTGTCATAGGCCTTAATAATGCCAACACAAGTTGCATTACAGTTTTGCGGTATTATGTACTGAAAACCATAGATTTTGCGAATGTATATGCTTATGAGTTTGTTATAAGTTGCAGCTCTCCAGTCTTCGACTCCTTTCACACTTTAAATGCTAAGTTGTGTTTCTGAAAAGCAAGGTGCAATTGTGTATGAATAGTGTGAGAAGATTGACTTAATATTATTTTACAATCTTGCTAGTTTTCCTTTTTGGGCTTAAAAATGGAGCTTCTCTACTGAAAAATCACAATTCATTAGCGTAATGGTTGGGATGTTTGAACTAACAGCATCCTTATCCTTGATTTCTTTCAGCTTTTGTAGAGGTACTTGATTCTGCTTGAAATGGCAGACAGCAACAAAAAACAGCCTTTATTACATCTGCCGCCTCAAACCTGTCAAAATGTTGATCCAATGAGAAGAAGATTACGCCGATTTAAAAGTGCTCCTATGGCCGAATTTTTTCCTGGAGAGATAAGTGACACAAAGGACAACCAATCACTCCCACGTTCTGATTCAATTTTGGATAAACTCCATCCGAGTTTCAGAAAAGTCATGTTTTACTTGGTTATATACTTGGCTATTGGTACCATGTGCTTTTACTTTGTTCAGAACCAGATCGAGGGAAAGAAAGTAAACGGAGTTCTTGATTCTGTTTACTTCTGTGTTGTGACAATGACCACTGTTGGATATGGGGACCTTGTGCCGGATAGTACAACTTCTAAACTGCTTGCTTCCGTCTTTGTTTTCTCCGGGATGGCCCTTGTCGGACTGGTTTTAAGTAAAGGAGCAGATTACCTAGTAGAGAAGCAGGAAACACTATTAATCAAAGCAATGCATGTGCGCCGTAAAGTTAGTCCAAGTGAAATTCTAAAAGAAATTGAAACAAACAAATTAAGGTACAAGTGCCTTGTCACAACGGTCTCTCTCGTGGTGCTAATGGTTGTTGGAATGGTGTTCCTTGCCAAGGTAGAAAAGTTAAGTACCATTGATGCCTTCTACTGTGTTTGTTCTACCATCACAACGTTAGGATATGGAGACAAAAGCTTCTCAACAAGAGCGGGGCGCATTTTTGCTGTGTTTTGGATTTTGACTAGCACCATTTGTTTGGCTCAGTTCTTCCTTTATGTTGCTGAAGTCAACACAGAAAAGAGACGGAAGGAGCTGGTGAAGTTGGTTCTTACAAGAAGGATGACAAATGTAGACTTGGAAGAAGCTGATCTTGATAATGATGGGCTTGTTGGGTAAGTTACATAAATCTTAAAAGCCTATCACCAATAATTAGCCTGTTGTATCTGTCAAATAAGAACTACTCCCTCAGTCCCAATTATGTGGTGGCACCGTTCGACTAGGCATGGAATTTAATAAATAAATAAAGACTTTTGAAACTTGTAGTTCAAAACAAGCCTTATATATTTGTGTGGTTATAAATCAATATCATTATGTGGTCGTTTGGTATGGTAGATAAGCAAAAATAATCCTTAGTTAGAAATTTAGTACAGCCTTATCCCTTGTTTGGTTACTAATCCTGGAATAAGTTATCCCAGGATTAAAAATAGTATCGGGATAACTTATAAGCCAAAGGGTGGAATAACAATCCCAGAATAAAGCATTAAAATTGACACAGGATCAATACAACATACGAAATATTCAATAAGAAATAATACCAGGGTAACTAATTCCAGCATAACTTGTACGCAAACCAAACGACCCCTAAGGGTAGATGAAAATTTTTAAGTTAAATTGTTTGTAAATATAGAAAGGTGACATTCTTTATGAGACACACTAAAAAGGAAAGAGTTCCTCATAAATTGGGACACAGGAAGAACTTTTATATTCTACTCCAGTGTGTTTCAACTTCAAGATCAAGTTGTTCTAACTTTTCTTCACTTTTAATATGTGAAGGGCTGCTGAATTTGTGGTTTATAAACTTAAGGAGATGGGGAAGATCAACCAAGACGACGTTTCACTTTTATTGGACGAGTTTGAAAATCTTGATGTCGACCAATCTGGAACTTTGTCTACTGCAGATTTGACACTTGCTCAATCATCTTGAAAGGGAAGGCGACTGCAGTACTACCTAAAATTCCATATCGAGCTAGTGTGTCACCCTATTTCCATGAACTTCGGCAGAGTCTTGAGTCTGGTACTCATTTCATCATATCGTGAGTGTTTTTCGACAGGTAACTGAGTGATATTCAGTTTATCCACTTCATAGAATGCACCCTGTATATGCAGTGTAAATTAAGGTAAAAACAACAGTTATTGTGGCTTTGCTGGTGGGCTATTCCACTCGGTTATTGTAGTCTTGAATCTGAATTGAGTTTCTCCTGAAAGTTTGTTTACAGAAACTGTGAAGCGCCTTTTTCTGGTGGAACTTGAAAGACAACAAGCCATTATTTGATTTTGAATATACAGTGAAATAGATTTACCAATTTGAGATATGAACATTCTTTCATTGGCAGAAAAGAATGTATGATTTATGAACTACATTGTGGTCTAGCCCAGTCGCTTTCTTTGTCGTTGCTTCCTCAAACTCCTATAATGATGATATTATAATGGTGCTGATAGCATCCAAAAAGTTGATGTTCTGAATGTTGATTCAAAATTAGGGGTCGTTTGAGAGGAGGTATTAGAAAAAATAATGCAAGCGTTAGCTCTGTGCATTACTAATACCTCGTTTGGTATATTTGTATAACTAATACTTGTATTAGTTATACATTATACTTGGTATTATGCTATATATAAGTAATGCATAGAAAACCATGACATTAGTAATGCAAAGGTTTTTAATGCTTGCATAAACATGGTTAAAGACGTAATTGCCCCCTCAAATCCCTAATAAAAGCCTTTCCCCATATTATTAGCAAACAGATTGGCCATGGAAAAGCACAGTTGAATGCAGCCAAATCCTCTTCTTCTTCATTCTTTGATAGTACTAATTTTTTTTTTTTGCATTATTATTTTTGTACTGATCCATATAGGTTAATGGATCACTTAAAAGAGCCTCAGCCTTTCTTGTTCTGTTATCTATAAAGTTAATTTTTATAGCTAAAGTTAAAAATTATGGAGGGTACTTTTGTAAACACCCAATTTTTAAAAATTATGCAATGCTTTAATACATCAAACCAAACAGTGGATAAAAAATAATCTCAGCATAACTAATACCAGCATTACTAATACACTCTATTCAACACTATTCTTTTACCTCCTACCAAACGACCCCTTAAAGTATTCACTACAGGAAATAAGTTTTAAAGTATTCAGTGATGATTTTCTGGCCGTCAAAAGTAATGTCATATATTCCTTTGGTATTACAGTATTATTATTAACTTTTGTGGCGACTAAGCTCACCACAAAAAAAGTAAACAATGTGCACAAATAAATTTTAGCTAGGTTGGAGACATATTAGTATAACTTTTGGTAGGTTGTCACTAAAACCTTTAGTCGTCACAAATTATAAATATTGCGCCACAAAGACGACTTTAGTTGGTTGCCTTTTTATACGCCGACATATCGCATAACTCTTGATGGCGACTAAATTGGTCGCCACAAAAGGTCTCTATAGAAAATAAAGTCGTCGCAAAAAGTAAATAATGCATCACAAAGATGATTTTACCTAGGCCGCCACTTGGAACAACGACATATATAGCATAACTTGTGGTGGCGACTATATGGATAGCACAAGATCGTCACTGAAAATCTTTTATAAGTTATTTTTGACGGCGACGAAGGAGGTCGCCACGCATATCTGTTACTGAAAATTTTATTTTATGTAATGCTTTAACAGTAACAAACATGAAAGTAATTTGTTGAATCTAAATATATTATTTTTTTAATACAAAATATTTGCTAATCCTAAATATTTTTGTTTTACATACAAACTTTGTCTAAAATTTTCCTCATTGATATGTGAAGGTGCATCCACCCTTGTTGCTTTGTTTTTGTTATTTTATTATTAACTTTACTTTTATGGTGACTTAGCTCGTTATAGAAATACAAATGATCCATAAAATAAATGTTAGGTAGATCGCTACTACAAATAGCAATGTACAATACTACTATTTTTGGTGGCGTAGAAATTTATTTTTGCGGTGCTCTAATAATAACAAACAAGAAAGTGGAGATAGATTATTCTTTAAAGTGTTACCTTTTTCATTCAAAATATTGACTAATTCAAATTTTTTTTATTTTATTTTCGCCAAGGTTTGACCAATGTGAACGTGCATTCACCCCTGTTGCATTATTATTATTATTATTAGTTTTTATGGCGACTAAACCAGAAAAAGTAAACAAATGCACCAAAAAATAGATTTTAGGTAAGGTTGCTCCAAACATTGACATATTATACTACTTTTGTTGGCGACAAAAGATATTGCTACAAAACAGTTACTAAAATCCTTATTTTCCGTACTGAATATACTTATTCAAAAATGAAAAGCAATAAATTGGATCGAGGTCATGAATTGCTGCAAGTGTTCAATAAACCATTAAAATACCTCTTGAACATGAAATTCAAAGCCTTCAATCGTTAAAAAATTGTAAAAGGCGAGGATTTCAACTGTACCATTACTTGCACAAAATATATTCAGAGGTAAAAATAGTCAATTAGTAATTAAGATCCTTCCAAATAACTTAAAAAAACATAAGAATTACTTCTTTTTTTTTTTGAAAAACAGAATTACTTAATTAGTAAACAACGTATAAAAGGAAATTTCGGTTATCATTAGAACCAGGAGATAATTTTGGTTAGAGTACAATTAGGTTTCGACTTGCCTTAAAATATATATTATATTGAAAATAATACTCAACATATAAAAACGTACAATTTAGGGTGTGTTTGGTATGAAGGATTTTTCAATTTTTCCATGTTTGGTTGGCTTAGATTCCTCCAATTGAAAGAAAATATTTTCCATGTCAAGAGAGGGAAAAACATTTTTCAAAGCTCTTTTTTAACCTTCTCCACCCTATTTACCATCCCCACTACCCCACCCACCTCGCCCTTGCCCCAACTCCCACCCTGCTCCCAACTCCAACCCTAAATAAAAATATTATTTGTAGGCATATTAAAATTATTGAATTTAAATTCAATAAACAATTGGGATTATATTTTAAATTCAAGATATATTGGTCCAAATAAATTATGGGCTAATATAAGTGAATTAATTATGTGAGCCCAAAATATATGGATTAAATAAATAAATTTTAATCCATTGGGCTAGCCCATTTGATTGGGCTAAAGTAATGAGCCCACTTTAGTAAGCCCAAAATGTCATATTCCTAGAGGCCCAGTTTCGTGCCACGTGTCAAATGACGTGGCACGCCAAGTCAAACTGAAGAGCCAATAGGATCATGCCACGTGTCAAAATGACAAGGCATGCCAAGTCACATCAAAAGGCCAATGAAATCGTGCCACGTGTGCAAGTGACATGTTCTGGCCAATCAAATGCGGCCTTGTCACACTTCAATTTGATTGGTCGGAAAGAGTTTGTTCTTATCATAACTCTTCCCTCTCACAACTATAAATAGGGGTCTTCATAAATCAGAAAAGGGACCAGAAGTTATAACAAGAAGCAAGAGGGAGCTCGTGGATTAAACGTTGTGGATTTCTCTAAAATCTACAAGCATTCAAGTGTTCTAAGGATTAAAAGATCAAGACGAAGATTCAAGAACAAGCTACAAGCCCTTGGATTAAAAATACGTCAAGATCAAGAACAAGTTGCAAGCCCTTGGATTAAAAATACGTCAAGATCAAGATCAGGCCTCAAGCACTTGGATTAAAATCAAATAAAATTCAAGATTAAGCTCAAAAGCTCTTTTTATTTACCGTTGAAAAGTAGAATCATAGGATTCATAGAGATTGTAACCCTCAAATATTCGAAATAAAATACTACAATTGTTGCGATATTTTTCGGCTTGATATATTTTTCTCGACGCAATTTATTGTCTACAAATTCTGGCACGCCCAACGGGACAATCTCTACCTCTCATCTCAACTTTTCAATCATCAAAGTTCAAGAACAACGAAATAGCTTCCAAGAAAATCAACTCAAGTTCAACTTTCGCCAAGGCTGCTAATTCCAGGTTCTATGATGATGTGGAAAACATACTCGGAGTTACCTTTGGAAGCTTTGGGCCAGTTACGAGGAGCAAAGCAAGCTCGTTAGGACAACAAGCACCCCAAGTGTCGTCCGCATCTACCCCTGTTTTCGGATCTTCATCCTCAAAAGGAACAAGATCTTCCACAAACGCACCGGAAGGAGGAATCGATGTTACTGAAAAGATCAAGAAGACTCTTGCTCTGCTTGACCTCTCCGGATCCAAGCACTCTTCTGTGAAGGAATATGATGACACTTCAAGTGATGGATCCTTCCCACTTACACCATAGAGCGTGAGCCAATCAAGGATCAATCTATGTTAAAATCCGTGCTACTCTCCATCATCCACAACAATCATGCAAGCCATGGTGACAAACACTTCATCTGTGGAGGAGCAGTTGGTAAACTTAACGGAAGCAATCGCTAGCTTGACCAAATGCATGCAAAATCAAGATGCTAGAATTGACAAGCTAACCGACAGGGTTGGAATATTGATGGAAGAAGAATCTACCCATGCACCCGGCAAACTCCCAGAAGTTCAAGAGATTGATCCTCCCCCAAGACAATTTTCATCCAATAAGGCTATCATATCTCGTCTGAAGGGATGATTCCAATAGATCAACTGAAGGAGTTCATCGAAGGAACTATCAAAAACAAGTACGAAGTTGCTACCAAGTCTTCCCTTACATACGCTAAGTCTTACACTGCAAGGATTGATATGTTGAAGATGCCCGCTGGCTATCAACCTCCAAAATTTCAACAGTTTGATGGCAAAGGCAATCCAAAGCAACATGTGGCGCACTTTGTTGAGACATGCAACAATGCTGGAACTTATGGAGATTACCTCGTCAAGCAGTTTGTCCGCTCATTAAAAGGAAATGCTTTTGATTGGTACACGGACCTCGAGGATGGATCTGTTGATAGCTGGGATCAATTAGTGCAAGAATTCCTCAATCGCTTTTATAGCACGAGACGTACTGTGAGTATGATAGAACTCACAAATACTCGTCAACGAAAGAGTGAACCAGTTGTCGACTTTATCAATCGTTGGAGGAATGCAAGCCTCAATTAGAAAGACAGGCTTAGTGAAGCTTATGGCATAGAGATGTGCATCCAAGGTATGCATTGGGTATTGCGTTATATCTTGCAAGGTATCAAGCCTAGCACATTTGAAGAACTTGCAACTCATGCCCATGACATGGAGTTGAGCATGGCCTCCGCTTGAAATGAAAGGCTGCCCATCTATGAACCTCGCAAAGGGAATGACAAGCAAGAAGTCAGAAAATGGAGCAAGTTTATACCAAGATCCAAAAATAAAGAAGCTATGAATGTCAGCACATCACCTACGAAGTTCGCGACGAAAGTGAGCAAGAAGCAGAGTATGAGATCCACTCCGTTTCAAGATAATCCAAGTGGAAAGTTGACTCTACGAGAAATGCAAGAGAAAGAGTACCCATTTATGGATTCTGATGTGGCGGCTATTTTTGAAGAACTCCTCGAGTTAAATCTCATTGAACTCTCGGAGATGAAGCGGCCAAATAAAGCTGGGAGAACAAATGACCCAAATTACTGCAAGTACCATCGACTCGTGATCCACCCTCTGGAGAAGTGCTTTGTCTTCAAGGACAAAGTTATGGACTTGGATCATGAAAATAAGATCGTGCTCGAAGATGAGGAAGTAAGCGCAAACCAAGTCTCTGTCATATTTGGCTCATTCAATCCAGACGAATTATGTAGTTCCAAAGAAAGTAAAGATAAAGAATTACTAGAGAACTACAAGGTTGAAGACGGTCAACCCGAGGATGATGAAGGTTGGACGCTGGTGACTCGTCGTAGGCGCCACAAAAGGGGCCCACGAAAAGGATCAATGGAACAACCAATGAGGAAGATAATGGTAAAAAGACCTAGGAGATGTAACCCAGTTAAGCACGTAAAGAAAGCGAAAGTGGAGGTGCACCACCCTCAAAAGCCACGACATCCAGTGACCTTGGAGGAGTTTTTACCAAGTTGGTTCCGCACGAAGATTTCCCATGGGGGTATTGATGTCTCTTGTTACCATACTGACGAAGGGAAAGAAAGGAGTGATGACCCACCATCGGCACCATCTTCGGAAAATCTCATAAATTCCACTACTCAAGAAGTTAATGCTTGTGAGGAAGAAGTCACATTCACAAGTGACGATCTTCTGCTAGGTGACACTCCTCATAACCGGCCATTGTACCTAGTTGGATATATGTGTGATGAAAGGGTAAACCGAATTTCCGTCGATGGAGGATCCTCGGTGAACATTCTGCCAATTCACACTGTGAAACAACTTGGTATTCCCATGAACGAACTCTCAGAAAGTTGTGTGATGATCCAAGGATTCAACCAAGGGGGCAAAGAGCCATAGGCGCGATCAGGCTGGGAATCACGATTGAAGATATGAAATCAAGTGCATGGTTGCATGTGATAGATGCGAAGACTTCATACAATGTCTTTCTTGGAAGGCCTTGGATACATGAGAATAAAGTAGTTCCGTCTACCTACCATCAATGTTTAAAATACTACGAGGGCGAAGTCGAGAAGACGATTATTACCGATGATGCGCCATTCACTGAGGCAGAGTCACACTTCACTGATGCAAAGTTCTACTTGAAAAACCACATTGTGAAAGAGCTAAAGGTTGATGACATAAAAAGCAAGAATGAAGAGCCCATAGCTAAAAGAGCTGAGGTAACTATCGGTAAAACCAAAATTGTTACTGAGGAGGTACAACCCAACGTGAATAAATCTCATACAAGGAATATTGCATCTTATGGCAAGAAAGTAAGTCCTAAGCTCCAATATGTCCCTAAAAGGAAGAAAGACGAGGGTGAATCATCTAATCCCCAAACCAACACACTAAAGGAGTTAACTCTTCCGGTGAAACGAATTGAGGCAGTAAAGTTGTCCTCGAAGCCGCTTGCAGGGTTTGTAGCTCAAAATCGTTTGCAGAATGTGGCACTCCCTACAAAGCGAACATATGAAGGCTTTGACCCTAACGCTTACAAGCTATTTGCGAAAGCTGGACAACCATGATGAGCCGTCAAAGTTAGGGAAGCTCCCATGAGAAGCTGTAATGAGGAAACCACACGAAGATTTGGGATACAAGCAACTGTCATCAGTGCCCATCTCCATCAGAAGGGCGAGTAGCAATCACATCACCGTAGAAAATGAATTTGTCGCTTCTAACAGGCCTTCTATTTTTGACAGACATGGAAATCAACTGTGAGGACTTCCGTATTTGAGAGATTGGGTCCATTGAAGAAGGTGAATAAGTTCCAGAGAAATTATCAAAATACAAGAACACCCGCTTTTCCCAAAATTCAGAGGGTTTCTAAAGATTTTCAAAGTTTGGTTCCTTCTAGAATGAGGCGACAAACAGAAGTCATGGTTTTGTGTGATACAGTATTGAAGGTGAATCCATACACTGTGGTATACATTAAAGAACGTGATGAAGATGAAGAAAGTATGGGTTCTTCGTCTCATGTTACTGCACAAAGCGAGCATGGTGTTTTATCTCTAATGGAAGATGACGAGAAATTGGACGATGTTTCATCGTGTTATCACATATCCTTCAACGATAGGGAACCTCAAGAAAATGAAGATGCGAAAGATGCTCCTCCAGAACTTGAAGAAGGGGTGAAAGTAACTGTTGATGCTTTAAAAGAATTTAATCTTGGAACTGATGAAGAACCAAGACCCACCTACCTAAGTGCTTTACTAAAAGTTGATGAAGAAAGCACTTATGTTGAGTTACTCAAGGAGTTTAGGGATGTCTTTGCTTGGAGTTACAAAGAAATGCCTGACTTGGACCCTAAAGTGGCATTCCATCACCTTGCGGTCAAGAATGACGCTCGTACTGTTAAGCAAGCTCAAAGGCGCTTTAGGCCGGACTTGGTTCCCCTGATTGAAACCGAAGTTAACAAACTCATTGAAGCGGGATTTATTCGGGAGGTTAAATACCCAACATGGGTTTCAAGTATTGTTCCTGTAAGGAAGAAGAATGGCCAGATTCGAGTATGTGTTGACTTCAGGGATCTCAACAATGCGTGTCCCAAAGACGAATTCCCGCTTCCTATTCCAGAGCTGATGATCGATGCTACTACTGGTTACGAAGCAATGTCTTTCATGGACGGTTCGTCGGGCTATACCAAATCCACATGGCACCAAAGATGAAAAGCTTACTGCATTCCACACCCCCAAGGGTATTTATTGCTACAAGGTGATGCCTTTTGGCTTGAAGAACGCTGGTGCTACGTACCAAAGGGCTATGCAGAATATTTTTGACCATCTTCTCCACAAGAATGTCGAATGCTATGTTGATGACTTGATGGTAAAATCAAGAAAGAAGGGAGACCACTTGAAAGACATGAGAATGGTATTTGAGTTGCTCCGGAGGTACCAACTTAGGATGAACCCATTGAAATGTGCCTTTGGAGTTACTTCTAGAAAGTTCCTTGGTCATTGTCCAACATCGAGGGATTGAAATTGATCAAGCCAAAGTGGATGTTATTTTGAAAATGCCTGAGCCTCGGGATATTCATGAATTGAAAAGTCTGCAAGGAAAGCTAGCATACCTTAGGAGATTCATATCGAACTTAGCTAGAAGGTGCCAACCATTTAGTCGCCTCATGAAGAAAGGCGTTCCTTTCAAGTGGGACCAAGCTTCTAGCAACGCTTTCGAAAGTATCAAAGCCTAATTGATGAAGCCTCCAATTTTAGCAGCTCCTATACTTGGAAAGCCATTGATACTATACATTGCGGCGCAAGAAAGGTCTGTTGGAGCATTGTTGGCCCAAGAAAATAGTGAGGGGAAAGAAAACTCCCTTTACTACTTGAGCAGGATGATGACACCAAATGAGCTGAATTATTCGCCAATTGAAAAGTAGTGTTTGGCGCTAGTCTTCTCAATTCAAAAGTTGAAGCACTACTTTCAAGCTCATGTTGACCGTCTTGTTTCCAAAGCAAATCCCATCAAGTTCGTGATGTAAAAACCTATTCTTAGTGATAGACTAGCGAGATGGTATCTCCAATTTCAACAATTCGAGATCTTGTACATCCCTCAAAAGGCTGTAAAAGGACTAGTATTGGCAGACTTCTTGGCAGATCATCCGATACCTGATGACTGGGAGCTAACTGAAGAACTACCTGATGAGGACGCAATGGTCGTTGAAGTTCAACCTCTATGGAAAATGTACTTTGATGGTGCTGCACATCGCGGGGGAGCTGGTGCTGGCGTAGTATTTGTCACTTCTCAAGGTGAAGTCTTGCCTTACTCTTTCACCTTGATGCAACTTTGTTCCAATAATGTTGCTGAGTATCAAGCATTAATACTTGGGCTTGAAATGGTAGTTGATATGAAGCAATTGCAGTTACAAGTCTTTGGTAACTCTCAGTTAGTGGTCAATCAGCTTTTGGGTAGTTACGAGGTTAAGAAACATGAACTACGCCCATATCATGATTACGCTAAAAAGTTAATGGGATGGCTCGATGATGTGACTATTCAACATGTGCCAAGGAAAGAAAATAAGAAGGATGATGCTTTAGTTGCCTTAGCTTCATCATTAACCCTGCCTGATCAAGCACAAGTTACTGTCTGCCAAAAATGGGTAGTACCGCCACTAAATGAGGTTGAAGGTGAAGAAAATAAACTCAAGCATCTTGTCGTTGTTTCTGAAGTTGAGAAAGAAGAATGACGACAACCCATTGTCGACTACTTGTGCTATGGGATACTTCTAGAAAATTCGAGGAGAAGGACTGAAATCCGTCGTCCTGCACCTCGCTTCCTTTACTACAAAGACACTCTATACAGAAGGTCATTCGAGGGAGTAATCTTGCGATGCTTGGGGGAAGAAGAAGCACTCCAAGCTTTGCAAGAGGCACATTCTGGGGTATGTGGGTCGCACCAGTCTGGACCAAAGCTCCACTTCCATATAAAAAGGATGGGATATTATTGGCCAACGATGGTAAAAGACTGCTTGGACTACGCTCGAAGATGCAAGGCTTGTCAATTCCATGCGAATTTTATTCATCAACATCCTGAAGTGTTGCACCCGACTGTTGCATCCTGGCCGTTTGACACTTTGGGATTGGATGTCGTGGGACAACTGCCGAAGTCTTCTGGTAGGCATTTATACATCTTGGCTGCAACTGACTACTTCTCAAAATGGGCTGAAGTTGTTTCTCTTAAGGAGGTAAAGAAGGAAAATGTTGCAAGTTCCATCCGAGTAAACATAATCTATCGATTTGGCATTCCTCGTTACAAAATAACAGATAATGGAAATCCATTCGACAATACGTTGANAATAGGTTGATGAACAAGATTTGTGATCTCTTTGGCTTCAAGCAACGTAACTCTTCGATGTACAATGCTGTCGCCAATGGCCTAGCTGAGGCATTCAACAAAACTTTATGCAACCTGCTGAAGAAAGTCGTCTCCAAATCCAAACGAGATTGGAATGACCGTATGGAAGAATCTCTATGGGAATATAGGATGACTCACCGCACACCAACACAAGCAACTCCGTATTCACTCGTTTATGGAGTCGAAACCGTCTTGCCACTTGAGCGTCAAATACCTTCATTATGACTGGCTATTCAAGAAGGGATCACTGATGAAGAAAATTCTCGATTTCGATTAGCAGAGTTGGAGGCTCTTGATGAGAAGAGGTTGGAGGCCCAATAAAGTCTTGAATGCTATCAAGCTCGATTGTCTCGCGCCTTCAATAAAAGAGTTCGCCCGAGATCCTTTCAAGTAGGAGATCAAGTCCTTGCCGTAAGAAGACCCATTATCACTTCCCATAAACCTGTAGGGAAGTTCACTTCAAAATGGGATGGGCCATATGTCGTGCAAGAAGCTTATTCAAGTGGGGCTTACAAGCTGGTTGATGCAGATGGTATGAGAATCGAACCTATCAATGGCAAGTTTTTGAAGAAGTATTATCCTTGAAGTTGCAACGCTCCTTAACGCATGAGCATAAACTGCATGTTACTCCTGGCCTGCATGAGTCTAAACTGTGTACGGCCCAAAAACAAAGGGTCCGCTAGGTTGAAAACCTCGAAAGAGGCGGCCTAGGAAAAATTTAGGCCATAAAAAAAAGTACGCTAGGTTGAAAACCTCGAAAGAGGCGTCCTAGGAAAAAAATTAGGACATATAAAAATAAAAAAAATAAAAAAAAATTCTACCCATTCTGAACTACGGTATGACTTGATCCTCTTCACCGAGGTATGTAGGCAGCTTAGAGTTTCATTATGAGTTCAGTCGCATAAATTCAAAAGATACATAATCCCCCAATTGTTGTCCGAATGAAGTACAATGGAATATCATTCATTCAACCAGTATTTGAAAATCGAGCTGGGATACCATTCTGCTGTTAAACTTTGGATCCTATTTGATTTAAAAAGGATCAAGCCGCTATGCTAAATTGGTGTCTACAATGAAATGATTGATATATTTTAATGGGGATGCCAAGCATTTGCATTGATGTTTGGGGATCCGTTATGCCTTCACGTTTGCCACACCTTCAAGTTATTATGGTCTACCTTCTCGATATTTCAAATTCAGAGAAACCTGGACCCAAGATATTTGGTGAGAATGAATCTATTGAATTTCAATTTGTGAAAACTAAAAAGGTCTTAAGATCTCAAGGCTCCCACACCAAGATACAAAGATTTTGATGAAGTCGCGCTAATTTGAAACTGTCGGCGTATCAGGAACCAAAGTCAATTTCGAAATATTATCTGAAAATATTCTTACGGAATTAAATTTTCATTTTGTATATGTTATAGATTTGTAAGTTAAGTTTCCAATGGATCAAACGGTTCATAATTTCGACATTCCTACATCAAGATACAAATATTTTGGTAAAGCTGTGCAAATCTGAAATCGTAGACGTGACAGAATTTGAAGTTAGCTTCAAAATAATATCTGGGATGATTATCAAAGTTTTTGCTTCCAAATTTTAGATATGTATTAGATATTGAAGTATATCTTCCAATAAATTAAACGGTTCGTGATTTCGACATTGATACATCAAGATATGATAGTTTTGGTGAAGCTGCGTAAATCTGAAACTATCCACGTGTCGGAATTTAATGTTTGATTCAAAATAATATCTGGGTCGATTCTCAAATTATTTGATTCTAAATTTTGGATATATCCTAGATCTCGAAGTTTATTTTTCATAAAATCAAGGTGGTTTATGATTTCGACATTTATACACCAAGATATGAATTTTTTAGTGAGGCTGCGCAAATCTGAAATTTTCAACGTGGTGGAAGCTAAAGTTGGTTTCAAAATATTACCTGCGACTATTCTGAATGTTTTTGATTCCGAATTCTGGATATCTATTGGATTTTAAAGCTTAGTTTCTAAAAGAAAATTAAATGGCTCATATTTTTAGCGTTCTCACATTGGGATATATATCTCCCACCACAAAAGGTGCAAAGATGATGAACAATATTATCCTCAAAGAAGGAGGATGTATTTCCAAGTATAGAGAACTTCGAGACATGAACGCCAACGAAATTTAAGGAAAAAAAAAGTCAAGTTCCATCATGGGGACATCAATACATCACAATAAATAGAGAACTATTATATTGAAACGCAAAGGAAGAAGGGGCATTAATGAAAATGCATAATATAAAATAAAATAGATAGAGTTTTCATTCCTAAGAATAGCCGCTAGTTAATCAAATAAAAAAAAGAAAGAAGAAAGAAGAAGAAAAAAGAGGCGAATAAAATACTCTATATTGACTAATCTAAACACAAGTTGTAATTGACCAAGTCTTTAAGAGTTGCCTCTAGGTGTTGTTTCCTCGTCTCCACGTCGGCCAAATCATAAACAGTTGCCAAAAAAACATCAGAACATCTACGGTACTCCTCTTCAGCAGATAAGACTCCAGATTCAATCTCTTCAACCTCTTTCTTGGCAACACCTCGAAGAGCTCTTAACTGTTTCACTTTCTCCTTGGCTTCTTTGAGAGATCGACTGGCAGCAGATAATTATTCGGTCTTCTCCCCTTTCTCAATCAAGACAAGATCAAGCTGTTCTTTGGCGTTTAAAAATGACTCTGGTTTTTCAACATCCACAACCTTGTCAGAAAGAGTTGATCGTGCCTGGTCATATAATGTGGCAAGCTCAAAGAAAGACGTCAATAGTCCTTTTAGAGGGGAAATATCCACACCCTTTCCGTCCATATCCTCGAGAATTACTTCGATCTCGAATTGAAGAGAAGAAGCATTGTCTGCGGTAAGGTCCTTGAGTTTGGCATGAATTTTAGCCCAGGCATTTAGAATGAAATCCTTGCGAAGAGTCAAGACGACCTTTCTTCCATCAAAGATAGACATGGTTGGTGCAGGTCGTCTGTGAAAATTAGGCCCCGATTTCGCTCCAAGACTAGGAATGGAAGTTGTCTCTAGGTCTGACTTAGCTATTGGAAGTGATTTCCTCGAGTCTGGCTCCGCGACAGATTCACTACTACCTTGGGGCTTGCTTTGGTGGGACGCCATTGATATATGAACACCATTTGCCTGCATAGAAAAGGATATATGATCAGTTAAACTACTTGGATAGTATAAAATAATATGAAAGTTTTAATCTTTACCTCTTTGATAGCCGTCAAAGTCCTTGAAGCACTACCAATGCTGTCAGTAATCTCGACTACACCCAAATTAGCATCTTCTTGTTTGTTAGAATATGCCTTCACCTGCTTGAAGTTTTGATCTCCATGACTACTATCACTCTTGTTTTGGGACGGACGTTTGTTGGAGGATGGAACAATGGTACCTATTGGAAAGGAACCCTCGTTGGCTTGATGGGCACGAACAAGGACCTTCTTTTGAACTTCTTTACATGGAGGTCCCTTGACGTCGCATGGTACAACCACTTTGAACTTTAAAGTAGGAGGTTAGCCCTCCCTGTTATGATCTTGAGGTGTGATCTCTGAAGGCGTAGTAGTAATCGGCCCTGTGAACAACTACTTTTTTACCACACCGAATATTTTAGTGTAAATATTTTTTTTTAGGTCTAATCTTAATACTTAA
>ML311547.1:0-13860 GCA_005239505.1 Nicotiana paniculata | reverse complement strand
ATTCTGCACCATTGAGCATTAGCCATGGCAGAGCTTGATGTGAGCTTGCATGGATGAATCCGAATTGCATCTAGTGATTATCGAGCTCACATAAAGGCGAGACCATAAATACAAATAACACACCCATATTTATTGATAGTCGCTATTTGTACCACGTTACTGATGAACCAAATTGGGGACCTGGACAGTTTCCGCATTATATGTTTTACGGTGGACCTGAAACAAAGTATGTGCCCCCTTTGTAGAGTTGTTATGTAGTGTAAGCTTTGGGCTGAATGTAATAATTAGATATCTAGTAATTTTGGTTGGGTCTTTGTCGTACGCAGTAGAATACATTGTGAGGTGCCACACTGTGAAGTATTATAAAATGTTACTACTCGGAGAATATTATACACAAGTCGGTTTTTGGCCCAAAAAAAAATATAGAGTAGGTTTTTGGCCTCAGATTTTCACTGCATTGGAAAACTTTGCTAATAATGTTGAGTGAGGAGGAGTGGGATATAGTCCTTAAGGTGTACCTGACCTCTAATGGGCGATTTTCCTTAAATACACTCTAGCTATGATGCTCATTGTAGGGGACTTATAAATTTAAATGACAAAGGTGAGACGATTGATGCAATTAATTTCAACTCCTCGAATTTTTCCTTATCTTTGATTTTGTTGTTACTGAATAAGGAATTTTTCTCCTTATTATTTTGCAATCTTTTCGATAAGAAGATATCTCTTTAGCTCGCATATTTCGTTTATTTCCTGCATGTGCACTTCACGTGCCTTTAACTCTGAATGTGTCTATGTCTCCAGTGATAGACCTGGTTCATCTTTGAGTTCCTTTGTCAATCTTCAAAATCATTCAATTTCTTGGGCCAACACAGAGAAAACACCTGTATTTGTTGATGATCCATATTAGTGAAGTATGTTTTTTAAAGAGGGGGGGAGGGGGGGAGTTGGTGGTATATATAAATAGTATTATGTAGTTCTTTTTAGCATGTTCAATTATTTTGCTAGATAAATTCTCAACTCGGAATTAGCAGGAGCAAAGGTGATTTATCTTGATAAGATTAGATTAGGGGTCACTCTTTGTGAAAATGATTCAATCAGTTATTATCTTTCCTTTGCGAATATAGAAGTTTGTATGTATGTGTATATATATATAAAATCTATTTCTTGAGCCATAATTCACTTGACCAGATGATTAAACTAATCAAGTCTTTGGAATGCAACACAAAGTAATGGAGTATAAAAAGAAGACAAACAAATGACAAAAGGGTTCCAGCAGCACTAACCTATGTTTCTGGGCAAACATCAGTTTGCTGCGTATATTCTCCAACTCCATCAACTTTTGTAGATCACAGTAACATGCCATTTGGCCCATGTTCTCTTTAAATTATCACAAGTAGCTTCATATCTACTGGGACCTCAAAAGGGTAGCTTTTGGATTTTCACAGTGAACATTCCTCAAACACATGGTAAGCATCTATAATGTTCTTGCTATCCAGTAGAATTTTTAACTTCTTTTGATCAGATATTGAAAGATCAAGGCTGTTGAGCTCAAAAAATTACTCTTTGAGAAACCAAAAATGAAGGTTGTCTCCCTGTAAGAAATGAGTCAGTCCACAATTAACCACCATGAAAACATTGATTCAGTCCATTCACATGTAAAAACCGCAACTGTGACCACTTTTCCATTATCAGACAAGCAAAGAGCAAAATATAGGTCGCCAGATTCGTCAAGGGTGAGGAGGAAGATGGTATATGCGGAGTTCAAATGATAGATTTAAGAGAGAAATTGATGGAATTCAGATTGAAACACAAACAACTGATTCAAGTGAAATGAGCCTCGACATTGTGAAATCTCGAGCTGTATAAACAGCATTTGCATAAAAGGCTATTCTTTAAATTGGATAAAATTCACAAATAGCCGCTTTTTAGCCTTTGTAGTTGACAATTAGGCACTATCATGAAATTTTAAATTATATCCTGGAGTTTCACCTATAGGCTATAGTATACGAAACTTAACTATTGTACTGCTGTTATAATCATATTATATTATGAATGTTTATTTAGTACTCTATTATATTATATGAGACTTTGCCGTAAATATATTTATCTTTTTAGTACTCTATTAAAAATAAGTCTCTTGAAGAAGCTTATCCTTTCGGTATTTTATTATGGATAAACATCATTTTCAGTAGAAGATTATTTATATCTGATATAATGAGCTTATTCTTCCGGTACCCCTTTATGGATAAATATCATCACCGATAGAAGATTATCCATATCTGGTACAATGAGCTTATCCTTTCGGTACCCTTTTATAGATAAACATCAGATTATCTATATATGGTATAATGAGCATATCCTTTGGTACTCTGATATGGATAAACACCATCTCCAATAGAAGATTATTTATATTTGGTACAATAAGCTTATCCTTTCGATACTATGTTATGGATTAACATCATCCCCGATAAGATTACAATAGCAACTTGCAAAAGTAATCAGTTTCTCTCTATACTTGTATTTACTTTACATTCTTTATTTTATAACAACTCCATTTTAAATTCTGTCCCGCGTTACTTCCTTAGTCTAATGGACGAATTTTTTTCTGCCAAGGAGAGAAAAGATTAATCTAATTACTTTTAAAAAGAAAATTTAATCCAATAGACTAACGGGAAATTTAAAAATTAATGAGTCGCCTAAAAAGGAGCAAAATAATCCATATAAAGAAGAGTCTACCATATAAATGTAGTCATTAACACATAAAAGAGGACATTGATAATAAAAGGAAATAAAGAATCAGAAAAGAAAACAAATAAGGAAATACTAGTATGTACATTAAGAGGGAGATATGAATATATTTAGACTAAGAAAGAAAATAGCTCATTAAAGTGAAGGATTTGCACAATAGGAATATGAAATATTCTTTGATAATATATACTCACAAAACCCTCCCATTTTCATTTTAAAATGTGATATTAAAGTGGAAAATTTACAAAATCGAACATTTGCATTTCCCACTTTTTTATTTCAAAAAAATCTCCCTTCTTTCCTTCTTATCTCACTTTATATCCGTTACAGAATTTTAATTTGATCAAAATCCAATTACTAAATATTAATGAGACAAATTCCATAAAATAAGATCCTTTCTCTTTTATTGTTCACACTTACCATTCGGAAATATCATCATTTCTCTATATAAATTCATAGAAGAGTTCATCACCAATACACAAAAACACACAAACTATTATATAGCTTGTTCAAGATTTTAAGGTGCCTATTTGACACGTCTTTTTTATTCTGTCTAAATATTTTTTATTACTTTAGATTTTGGTAGAGACCATTTATTTTTTGTTCCTTAATACATGTATTTACGAGTCGCTGATAAAAATAATTTTAATGAATACAGAGTATGTTGATTCATCAAAGAAATGTTCTACAAACTTTGCTGGTATTATATTTTCTTTTGAACTATGACAAAGTTCAAGGAGAAACGAAGTTGTCCAAACTTGAAGAGTTGGCTGTGGAGAAGCAACTTAAACGTTTGAACAAACCAGCAGTCAAAACAATTAAGGTATGTATTTTTTATTTTTTGTATATGTTCTATGCGAATATCACTTCTATATTTTAAATTTTAGAAAGAAGACAATACATTTCCACCTCTTACTATCGAGTTAAGTTTGGTAAACTGAATTTACCATTTTTTTTTTCGTATTTTATGTTGTAGTTGTAAATCGTGAAATTTCTAAATTATAATTTTGACTTGTTCACTAATTTGTTGTTACATTTTATCTTGAAAAAGGAAGGCACAAACAAAAGCCTATATATATCCATTTTGAAAGTTAGATATATATGATAAAGTACTAGACAGATGAAGCATTGTTTATCATTTATCAACCATTTTATTCTTCGTCATTTTTATGTATTCACAAATTACATTTCGATAGCATGACGTTGGATAATGCAACAAAGATTACTAATAAGTTTATGAAATTTTTGCGTCACAGACTAAATGAGGTGACACATACGACTGTGTGGATTTCTACAAACAGCTTGCATTTGATCATCCATCATTGAAGAATCACAATTTTCATCCCGAGGTATGTATTTATACTTTCTTTTTGTGTATTCAACTTTATACGAATATAGTATTGTGAGTAGGTAAATTAAAATAAGTTTTGGATTGGCAGATGAAACCTACTTTATCAATGATAAAGCAAATTCCAAGTGCTTCAAGTGTTGATATATCTTCGAAGATATTGTTAGAGAATGAAGGTTGTCCTTCTGGAACCGTTCCTGTCAAAAGAATTACTAAAGATGATCTTATTAGACAAAGACGTATGCCACCGCCAGAAGATTTCACACTGAAATCTCAATTAGAGGATGTAAGATAATATATTACATCAATTTACAGCTATCTTAGATTATTCATTTATGGAAAACAAAATAGATAATGTATAAAATTGAAGCTCGGTTTGGTTGATGTAAGATAATGTTACACTTATTTATTTCATTTTACTTAAGACTTCATATAATTATAAAAAGGAGAAAATATTTCATGTATAAATCTGACTTATTTTTTACTGTTTTGTGCAGACTAACCACATTTTGGAGGAAACAGGAGGATACAAGGTACATGAATATGATGTCAAATCATTTTTTTTTTTCATTTTTGTGTGTTATATTTTACTTTTTATAGTTGAATCTGAAGTAATAACATTAGGATAAGTTGGTTACGGATTTATCATTTGACTCTTCTTTTCAGCTCCACTTAAGATTTCAAGTGAATAAACATAAAAGTTAACTTGGATATCTATGTAATGAGTAAAGGAAATTTTTTTTCTTTTGTATTCAGCGTGCAATAGTTCATACTCCAAGTGATCCAAATAATATATTTGCGGGAGCTGGAATGTTAGCTAGTGTATGAAATCCTTCTGTTGAAAGTCAACAAAGTAGTGCGTGTCGATTGAAGATTCAAAAAGGACCCGATAGTATGCAAGTTGGTTGGAGAGTAAGTTTAATTTTTTATTTTAATAATTTAATTATATTTTCTTACTTGCAATAGTTTCAAAATTTTAGAGGACAGATATAGAAAAGGGAAGTTGAAATGGGAGGATGAGATGGAGATCTAATTTTATACCTCATTGAATCCTTAGTAATTATAACAGTTCTATTTCTTGTTTTAGGTGGATCCAACACTATATGGGAATAATCATACTAAGCTTTTTATACATTTCCAGGTAAGTTTTGTTGTGTTCATAAAACTAGTATCTTTCAATTCACATTATTAGAAATTCGGGAAAAATCGTCCAAAAAAAAACCGATCAAAGTATGTAGGTCGGTAATGGTCAATAACCGATCAAAGTATGTAGGTCGGTAATGGTCAATAACCGTTCAAAACACGACCATTAACGTGTGACCGGTATTTTGAAGGTCGGAAGGTCATACCGACCAAAGTTGGTCGGAAATTACCGACCAACTTTGGTCGGTCAATTAAAATAAAAAAAATTTGCCGAAAAAACCGACCGAAGTGACCCAAGTCGGTCGGTATTTAATTATGTAATTAAATAATGTACCATCTGAGAATCGAACCATCTCAGAATTGAACAGGGGTATGTACTATGGCAGGATACTATTTTACCACTAGACTATTGATTCATTTTGTTTTAAGATTGTCTTTTATATTTATGCTCTTTAATTGTATTTTTGCACAAAAATAACCGACCAATGTCGGTCGGTTTTATGAAAAAGTAAAATTACCGATCGAATTCGGTCGATTTTTTAAAATGACCACTCGAATTAACCAACCGATTTTGGTCAGTTTTTTTAATATTAATTTTAATTTATTTTAAATGAAAACTGACCAAAGTTTGTCGGCTTCTTGAAAAATAAATCTCACAGGACTCAAAAATAATTTTTTGCATTTTTGCGCAAAAGAAAACTAACCAAAGTTGGTCGATTTCGTAAATAAATTTAAAAATAAAATACAATATTTTGAAATATCCACCGACTTTGTTCAGTTATTTGGGCGTTTTTTTGACCGATCAATTTCCTTGATATGTTTTTGCCGAATTTCTAGTAATATTAAACGTTCACCTCAATAGATAATGATTGTTCATGAATTTTTAAATATGTTTTAGGCTGGAAATACACATTGCTTCAACACATTATGCCCTGGTTTTGTATTAGTAAACAGTAACATATATCTTGATTCTGAATTCGACCATATTTCTCGACGAGGAGATAAGACACAATGGCAGATTTTTACGTACATTCATCGGGTAAAATTTATGTATCTTTTTGTCTCTACTTTATTAAGTTTTTCTTTAATTGCTTATATAAGAATTTTGAAGCGTTTTAAAAATGCTAACATATATCATTTTCTAAAAACTAAGGATCTAGCAAGCGGAAACTGGTGGCTTTTATTCGGAGAAGATCATACAGCTATTGGTTTTTGGCCTCCAGGGATTTTTACGGCATTAGCAAACGACTTTGCTACGAATATTGAGTGGGGTGGAGTGGCATATGCTCCGCCAGGTATACCATATCCTCCAATGGGGTCTGGCTTTTTTCCTGCGGTTCCAGATCCTACACTCGATGCTTATTGTAGGGGACTTATAGTTTTTAATGGTAAAGGCGAGACGATAACTGCAGAAAAAACACCCATTTTTCTTGACAATCCAATATTGTATCGGGTCATTGATGAACCACATGGAGGACCCGAAAATTTTCCGCATTATATGTTTTACGGGGGACCAGATGATACACACATGTAGAATTATTGTAATTATATATGATATATCTTTGCAAAATTCTATTTAATCATGTTCATTAATTTGCGGTTGATTTTATATATATATATATATATATATATATATATCAATTCTAACCAAGGTTTCCATGACTTCATTGTATTGTATATAAAATCTAGAATGGCTCATTTCAACAGTTTGATTGGTCTTTTTTTCTTCTTTCAGGAAATTAAGAAATGTAAAACTTGTAGGTAATCTTATAAAATAAACTTTAAACTTTAAAAAAAAAAAGGCCAATAAGCTGTTTGTTAGTTGAGAAAAACGATTTGGATTTTCGTCCATTACAAGATAAGATACAGTTAAGGGCAAAGAGGAAACAAGAAAAGAGAATAAAAGAAAATTAGAAAAGAAAAGAAATTAAAGACGCCATGGTATTAAGAAAAAATGAGGAGAAAAATTAAGAGAAAATGAAATGGAAAATCATAGTCAGAATTAGAAAGTCTATAGGCAATTGCCTTAATTAATTAGACTTAGATTTAGGACTATTGGCCCTACAGTGGTAGGCTTATTATTTCCTCGCGTATAGTGCTCCGTATTACACGACATAAGCTTCGCGATTTACTACATGCCATGTAAGCTTATCGGATTTTCCATGCAGTCATATACATCATCATGACTGCACACATATTAACCTGTAGGATGGCTAGAAATAACACTAGCCGTCTAGATTATTATGCTGTCATGTATACATAATTGCACGGTCGATTCACATATCCTCACTTTAATCAAAATCGAACAAGCATATGTGGAGAATCGTACATAATATCGACAAAAACCTTTTCATCGTCTAATACAGAGTAGTATCGCCGAGGACTACACCTACCCATCTAGGACCAAGGTCTTAAATCTGAGTCTAGTACTTAACAGTACCAGGCAACCGAGAAAGTAAGAAGAATTGAGTAATTAAGGAAGAAGTAGGAAGTTAGAGGAAGAGAGAAAATGAAGAGAATTGTTTAAGTTGTTTATTCTCTTAAATACAAATGCATTATATATAGGCAAACTTATTTCAGCATGTTCACATTGTAACCAATTAGAATTCAGAACTTACTCAAACGGAAAAAGTTAAAGAGAGTTTGGTTTACCCGAAAAAATGGACAACAATTAAATTTATAAGTGGTTTTATAAATATGTGATTTCACTTAGCACAGAATGAGAAAACACGTAATTGATATTAGAAATTGCTGGTAAATAAAAATAAACCAAACCAAATGTAACGTGCGGCTTTGACCCTCGAGCTGGTCGCCCTCGGACCAAATTGGTATGCTATTAGAAAATATGAACTAAGCAACAGAGTATTGAAAGTTTAAGAAAAATATAGTATATTGCTTTGAATAGTGTTAATCTAATGTATATACAAATGATTAGACCTCCCCTTTATATAATAGTGGAGTTCTACTAATGATACAATTCTAAATACAGTAAAAATCTCACGATTGGCTAATTAATAGGTTTCGACTTGATACGTGCCGAGATTTCAGCGTGATCCTCGCCCAATCACGAATATCTTGGTTTTCGGTTATTTGGCTCAGCAGGCTTCCCTCGATCTTGCTCGATCTCTATCCCGCTCGGTCTCGATCTTGGCTTATCTCGATCTCGATCGGTCCCTGAGTCATGAGCTTGGCAATCTAACTTCGTATCATGGTCCGGTATGACATGGGGTCGAACCTTGGCCTACCACGTCACTGTCTCAATTAATCATACGAAAAGGGAAAGCCCGATTTTGACCTTATACAAGTTTGTTCCTTGAACGTAATTCAATTTACTTAAAAATGCAAATTGGATCACGGACTAGTTTCTTTATATCGTTGGCATATAGTCTATAAGTCTAATTGAGTCAAGTTTCTTCAACTCCAGATCCTACCTACAATTACGCAAAACCGTATATACTTAACAATTTTCCCAAATTAAAACTAACCACTTTTGCATTTAGGGGAATATATCAGTGTCATTTTATTGTCATCCTAGTAAGTTTGGGCCTTAAAAAACTTTTGAGTTGGCATCTTCTTTGTTTGTCTTTAAATCTTGTTATGTTCAAGTTGCTGTTTTTATTTAATTGGTAGATAAGAATATGCCTTCTTTCTTTCTCTTCATCTAATCTTCACTAGTTGTCCTAATTTTATTATTATTTATGGATAACGATCATGACATGATTGTAGGCGGGGCGGATCTAGTCTTAAGAGTTAAGCCTATAGGTTCTCGTGAACCTAATAATTTTTATCTAAATTCTGTATTTTGTATTAAAAATTTATTAAATATTTATAAATATTTGATTATAAATCTAGTAATTATTGAGTATATATTCGAGGACACGGTAAAAACTCATAAACTTTATATCCTAAATTCGCTATATTCATTGAGCTAAATGTTAGTTTTCTTTGTTGTCCAACGAACTAGTCAATTAAAGAAACCAAGAATCGTGCACGATGCAGCCTTTCCTTTTCAGATAATACCACTAATTATGGTAAGGATGTTAAAATAGTAGTGAAGAATATTCCACTTAATATGTATATTGCAGTGTCAGCTATCAACCGTTAAATTTACAATTCAATTCTTTTAGGTTTATTTTTTGTCATATAATGTGAAATTCTCTATTGTTTTATCGGAGACGTTTGTTCTGTGGCATTGAAGTTACTGGTGTAGCATATTGGGTTTCTAGTTGTACCTTGTTTGTTGCAGGGCGATGTGCACAGATAGTCATTAATAACACATATTTTTACTTTAAAGCCATTGTTTTAAATATTTTTAGTTTTTAGCCACTGTTTTAATAAACTTTTACCCGCCTGGAGGAAAATACTCTTCTGTTATAAGCTTATACCTACGCGCCTTATTAACGATCAGCAGCAGCAGCAACTCAAACTAAACGTAACTAACTTGCAGAGGCTTTGATCGTCCAAAATTGCAGAAGCTTCTCTTCCGATTTCAAACTAGAGAATTCAACTTTTTCGTCCAAAATTCGACATAAAATTACAGTAAGTTATGCTTTTGTGTGTTTCTGTTGATTTTTATTTCGTTACTAGGAATTTGATTTTTTTTTTTGCTTTTCTGGATTGATAATGTTAAGGACATCGCGTCCTGTGATTTCATCTATAAATATTGAGGACATAATGTTAAGGATTTGGTGTCCTTAACATGATTGTTGTTCCTAATATTAAGGACATAGTGTCCTGATTTTGCCAGTTGTATTGAAAAAATTAAGAACATAATGTCCTTAAATTTTTTGTTGTTGTTCTGAATATTAAGGACATAGTGTCCTGGTTTTGCAAATTGTATTGAAAAAGTTAAGGACAATAGGTCCTGAATTTACAGTTACAAGTTCAAAAGTTAAGGACAGCTAGTACTTAACTTAGAGTTACAAGTTTAAAAGTTAAGGACACTCGGTCCTGAACTTTGAGTTCCAAGTTCAAAAGTTAAGGACAGTTGGTCCTGAACTTAGACTTGGAATCTCAAAAGTTAAGGACACTTAACTTTAGGAATTTCAAGCTCAATATAGTTAGTCCTAAATTTAAAATTACAAGTTCAGGACACAAATGTAAGCAATTAAGAAATAATGAATACATTTAGGGACTTACGCTAAATGAATACAAGCCCAAATCAAAAGTTAAGGACAATAGGTCCTGAACTTAGACTAACAAACTCAAAAGTTAAGGACAATAGGTCCTCAACTTAGACTAACAAGCTCAAAAGTTAAGGACAATAGGTCCTGGACTTAGACTAACAAGCTCAAAAGTTAAGGACACTTGATCCTGAACTTCAAGTTACAAGTTCAAAAGTTAAGGGCACTTGGGCCTCGTTTGTTTTTTTAAGATTAAGACGTCTGAATCTGAATGCACGTCTGAATATTAAGATGTGGTATGCAGATATGAACACTGAATAATTAAGACTGTTTGTTTTTCAACATTTGAATATATATATATATATATATATATATATATATATATATAAACAGCCATGACCAGGGGTACTTACTTCATGACTGGACAAAGCCATGACCAGGGTGTGGTTAAAAATGTACAAACCTACAAATACAAAAACAGTTAAAACAGAATGAAATGGGTGTGGTTAAAAATGTACAAACATTAAAATCTGGCTCTGATACCAGATTAAGCCTAGAATCTTTTGCTAGAGGAATTTTAGGACCAAACTACTATATTTCACCATCCCTTAGACAGAACCCAGAAAACATATTTCATTTTCTACAACATAGAAAATTTAGTTCCTGGATACAATCTTTATATACAATATAGAATTTGAACATATAAAAGGAAAAGACAATAATCTGGAAGACCAACTAAGTAGGCTAACAAATAACCCTTAATAACTCGTCCACACGATCCACAAATGTGGAATGCATAAAGATAGTATAGAATACGTTTATCTTGGTATCAGAGACAGAAGATTCTAGGCTTATTATAGTTCATGAATAAACCATTAGTAGAAATAAGAAAAGAATTAGACCAATTATACGAATTATATAGATATCTACATACTAATAAGACCAATAGAGAAAGATTATCCAGACTCATAGATAAAATATCAGCCTTAGAATATAGTTGGATAATATTATTAAAACAAAAGAAATAAGATACTAAATATATGAAAAGAACTTGGTACGCTAGATATATAGGTATTACTTTTACAAATATTCATAAAGAAGAATTAAAAATACTTAGTAACGAAAAGAAATATAGCTGGCTTATTAGACTTAAAACATTTGTAGAGCAATACGAGGAATACTATCAAGTAGATAATATACTAAATAGACTTCATTGGAAAATAACAACAAGAGAATAATAGAATATTATAAAAAGAGTTTTAAATACAATGCACCTTTAGGATAAGACTAGAATTTTGGGCCAAAATTTTTTATGAAATAACATATTTTTGCTAAATTTATAAGTTTCCACTATAAACTAATATATATTATCTTAGAAAATATTAGTAATTATACAGACTATATAGAGCGGTTAGAAATACAATTAGCTCTTTGTGAAAGACCAGAAGCAGGTAAATTAAACAACTAAGAACTTAAAAATCGTATTACTTTAGAAATAGAAACATTAACCATAGAACTCGAACAAGAAAAAGATTATCTTAGGACAATCAAAAACACGATAAAACATATCCCATTAGGATAAATAATATTTATGAGACAACATCCTTTAACTAAACAAATAGCTTTTAATTATTGGATCTTAAGTGGAATCTTACGCAGAAAAATAGAATTAAAGAAAATTTTAAAAAAGGTTAGAAATCTTTTAACAACAACTCTGGAATTAGCTGAACAGATACAAGAATCTGATTTAATAATTAATACAGAAACAAGTAATATAATAAAACATAGTATTAATAAAGAAACAATATCTGCTTTAGAATGGGAATTACAATATATAGAAGGTGAAATATTTTTAGAAAACCAAAGAATAAGATTTTCGAAGAATCAAAAAATTTGGATACCATTAGGCTAATCAAAATAGATAATTTAAAGCACTTAGAATATTTAGACTTAAAAATACCCTTTGAAAAGAAATACAGAAGTTTAAAAGATCAGACTATTATAAAGTGCAATTTCAGTAACGGAGAACATATTCTACATACAGAAGACAAGCAATATAATACTTTAGTAGATTTAATAATAAATCTAAGTGAAAGGTTTCAACAGGATAATAAACATAATAGACAAGTTTTAGAAGAAATACGTTTATTAATAGAAAAACAAAAGAAAGTTTTTATAAAATTAGAAGAAAATTTGAACTTTCTAAAGACACAAGAAAAAGAAATAGAAAAAATAATATTTTCTTCAGACAAAAGGACCGATAAGCAATTGCTTAGTGAAATAGAAGACATAAAAAGGAGATTGGAAGAGCTAAAAACGATTTCTCTTTCATGAAAATAGCAGATATACATAAAGAAGCCTTACAATTATTGAAAAAAACTATACCTTTTCCACAAGATTTTAAAGATTTTATACCAGGATCTAAGTCAGACCAGGTAATAATTAAACAAAATAACATTATAATAGCAGTGTTAATAGAAGTAGATGATAAATTAGATAGGTTACTAAGAGAAAAAGAAGCAAAGAAATCTAGCAATAATCACGAAATAGATAATTTAATAAGTAAATTAGAAAAGATAGAAATAACTCCACAAAAAGAAAGAATAAGTAAAAAATAGAAAAAATGGACTTTCTTTCAGTTAGATCAAGACCAAGCTGCTCAGAAAATAGACTAAGTAATAATATATTATCAAGAATACTACTAGGCAGACGAGAAGAAGAAGAAGATAATCAACAGTTAGATGAAATAATAGATGTAGATAAAAATATAGAAATTTTCCAACAAAATCAACTAAGACTCTTAGACCCAAGAATATTATACAAAACTAGATGGCTTAGTAATACAGCTCAATTATACAGACATTATAGAGAAGACCAGATATCAGCTATAGGAGACAGTTTTACAACTTTAAACCTAATTAATCCAGAATCAATGAAAGAAGTAAAAAGGTTTAAAAAGAATTTAATGCATATGAGACTAATAATTATAGGACTTAAAGGGTTAACTAAAAAAAATCTAGGAACAAAAGTCCTAGTAGTAGTATATGATGATAGATGGACAGAATTAAAGAAGTTTATAATAGGATTAACAGAGGTAGACATGACAAATAATGGAGAAATTTTTTATATAAGCCCAGACTTTACGATGAATATGTTATAATTCGNGATGATAGTAACACCAAATTCAGACTAAAAATAGATGATGTAGTAGAAGTAATGGGAAATAAAGGAATTAAACTAATAAAGCCCATAAAAATAGACCCCGAAGAGTACGCAGGATTAGAATGGAATCTGGAAAGTTTTAATAAAAAGAAGGTTTTAAAACCAGAATCTCATCTAATGTATACTAACTCGAAGGGAGAAACATCGATTAGATTTACAGATTATAATTATACACCCCAACAAGGGATAAATGAAGAAAGTATAACAAAAAGCACAATAGATGATGAAGGAAACACCGAAATGATGAACATAGAAATTTTATCAGAAGATGAGTTT
>MDKI01051511.1:0-25335 GCA_005239505.1 Nicotiana paniculata | reverse complement strand
TCGATTACAAGTTGTTTTCTTTTGCCTAATGTGTGTTTTGTATCAGTTGTATTTATGTATATAATTTCCTTGCTTTTGCAGATATCATTTGATGCATCACAACTTCTCCAAATTCTAAGAGAAGGAAGGTTTCCATTTCTCCTAATGTTATGAGTGACACCAGTGATATCCCCAACTTCAAGTTATGTTCATTTTCGCTGGGTAGTACAGACGTGACTGGTTTAGAAGGTAATGTTGTTGTTGTTGGTGGTGGTGGTGAAGAGAGACAACAACATCGTGAACAGCAGGGAGTTAGTCAAGTATGTGCCACCATGGCTGTGGATTTTTCCCCTGCTGCTGAACCGCAGCAATTAGTTATGATGGAACAGCAGGGAGTTGGTCAAGTATGTGCCACCATGGTTGTGGATTTTTCCCCTGCTGTTGAACCGCATCAGTTTGTTGTAACGGAACAGCAGGAAGAGCAAGCAAAAAGAAAACCAGATAAAAAGGAAAAAGATTCGTATAGAGAGTATTTGGTTGAAATCTCCTTACGTTGTTCCTAAACAAAAGCGAAGGGGGAAAGATCGGAAAGAAGGAAAGACTGCACGAAGGTGTCCATTTCCTAATGTTAATCAAGACAGTGGATTGATGGAAATATTTACCGACTGGTTGAAGACGGATTGTCACGACCCCAAATCCTAACAGGTCGTGATGGCGCCTATCGTGGAACTAGGCTATCCAACCATCACATAACTACACATTTGATCTATTATAATATTTAAAAAATCAATAATAATTAGCAAACAGAGTATAAAATAATTTCTTTAAGCCTTTACGCCGCAATAATAATTTAACAGTCTAAACAAATCCCTCAAGACTGGAGTCAACCGATCACGAGAATCTAAGAAATAAACTAACTCTGCTAATGTCATAATAATGTCTATGAATCAAATACTAAGTACTAAATGAATAAGGGAAGTGGAGAAGCTGCGGACGCTGGACAACTACCTCAAAATCCCAAACGCTGATGACAACGAGCTCGGACGACTACTGCTCCGAACCAGTACCTGGATCTGCACACAGGGGTGAAGGGAGTAATGATGAGTACGCCAACTCAGTAGTAATGAAAATAAATCACTGTCTGAAGTATATGAACAAACATCACAAGACCACCAATCCATAAAACAGTAAAACATCAAGTCTCAATACAGTATACATAAGTTCGAAAACCAGTTTCCATAAAATCCTTTTGAAACAAGTATATTTTCAATATGTCTCAATAAAAGTCTCAGTAATATCAGTATGAAAAATGAAGTGAACCATAGTCAAAACTCAGTAAAATATCATCATAAAACTGCCCCTCGGGCCATAATCATCACTCGTAACAATTTCCCTCAGCACCTCACCATCACTCAGTATCAGCCCCGCGGGAAACCTCACTGTCACTCATGCCTTCCAATCACTCATCACTCGGCACTCGCACTCAATAGGTACCTGCGCTCACTGGGGGTGTGTACACACTCCGGAGGTCTAAATGGACGACCTCTGTCGTGCTGAAACTGTCCTCTAGAAGGGGCACCACTGAAGTTACCTAATCCCCGAGGCTTCTTGACCTCTCTCTCCTCACGCTTCTGCCTACGAACCGACTCAATGTCCCGAGCAATGTCAACTACCTGCTCAAATGTATCTCCAGACACTCTCTGCCTGGTCATCAAAATCCGAAGTTGATACGTGAGACCATCTACAAATCTCCTTATCCTCTCCCTATCAGTAGGGACTAACTCAGAAGCATGTCTATCCAACTCGTTAAACCTCATCTCGTACTGAGTAACTGACAACTCTCCCTGGCGCAGCTGCTCAAACTGCATGTGCTTCTCCTCTTTGTGGGATTGAGGGACATACTTCTCCAAAAATATCGTGGAGAACTACTGCCAGGTGAGTGGTGCTGAACCAACTGGCCTACGCCTCTCAAATGTCTCCCACCAAGTGAAAGTAGCACCAGTAAATTGAAATGTAGCAAACGAGACCCCACTGGTCTCCAAAATACCCGCAGTACGTAGTATCCTCTGACATTTATCCAAAAAACCTTGAGCATCCTCACCCTCTCTGCCGCTGAAATTCGAAGGCTGAAGTCTACTGAACCTCTCCAACCTACGTTGCTCATCCTCGGGCATAGTTGGAACCACATAGTCCTGAACTGGGGCAACCGGCTGGGCTTGGACTACCCCCGGTGCCTGAATACCCTGTACATCCTGCTCAGGTGTCCGGGCAGCCTGATTCTGAACGCCTCCCCCGGCCTGAGTTGCAGTGGCAGTAGAAGACATAGCAATTGCCTGAGCCAAACTGGAACACACCGTCATTATCTGAGCCAAGGTCTCCTGAAGACCCGAAATAACAATAGGCACTGCCGGTGCCTGAGCCTGTCTCGCTAGAGCACCCTCGACGGGAACCTAATCCTAAATGACAAGGGTATCATGCGGTACTGTCCCGGCTGCTGCGGGGGCTGGTCCCCTAAATCCACTACGGCCTCGACCCCTTGTGGTTCTGGCTGGTGTCTGGTCACCCTGATCGGTAGTGCGTGTCCTCACCATCTCTGAGAGAATGAAACAACTGTAGTTTAGATTTCAAGAACCAATAGAATGGCACGAAAGAGTTCAAGAAAATGAGATTTTTCCTAAGAGTTCTGTAGCCTCTCGAAGATAAGTACAGACGTCTTTGTACCGATCCGCAAGACTCTACTAAACCTGCTTATGACCATTGAGTCTTATGTAACCTAGAGTTATGATACCAACTTGTCACGACCCCAAATCCTAACAGGTCGTGATGACGCCTATCGTGGAACTAGGCTAGCCAACCATCACATAACTACACATTTGATCTATTATAATATTTCGAAAATCAATAATAATTAGTAAACAAAGTATAAAATAATTTCTTTAAGTCTTTACGCCGCAATAATAATCTAACAGTCTAAACAAATCCCCCAAGACTAGAGTCAACCGATCACGAGCATCTAAGAAATAAACTGACTCTGCTAATGTCATAATAATGTCTATGAATCAAATACTAATTACTAAATGAAGAAGGGAAGTGGAGAAGTTGCGGACGCTGCACAGCTACCTTGAAATCCCAAACACTGATGACAACGAGCTCGGATGACTACTGCTCCGAACCAGTACCTGGATCTGCACACAGGGGTGCAGAGAGTAATGATGAGTACGCCAACTCAGTAGGAATGAAAATAAATCACAGTCTGAAGTATATGAACACACATCACAAAAACACCAATCCACAAAACAGTAAAACATCAAGTCTCAATACAGTATACATAAGTTCGAAAATCAGTTTCCATAAAATCCTTTTGAAACAAATATATTTTCAATACGTCTCAATAAAACTCTCAGTAATACTAGTTTGAAAAATGAAGTGAATCATAGTCAAAACTCAGTAAAATATCATCATAAAACTGCCCCCGGGCCATAATCATCACTCATAACAATTTCCCTCAGCAACTCACCATCACTCAGTATCAGCCCCGCGGGAAACCTCACTGTCACTCATGCCTCCGAATCACTCATCACTCGGCACTCGCACTCAGTAGGTACCTACGCTCACTTGGGTTGTGTACAGACTTCGGAGGGGCTCCTACAGCCCAAGCGCTATAAACAAGCCAAATCATGGCATCAATCACTCTCAGGCACTCGACCTCTCTCATATCATAACATCCTCACAATATTGGCCCTTGGTCTCACTCAGTCAGACACTCTCAGCATTCCATTCGGGCCATAAATAAAATGGGGTTCCCGACCCAAAATAGTATCTCATTTCAAGAAATAGTAATATTATCAAATAAGTGTCAACAATTTCACAAGAAAGACTGAGTGTAAAATCATAGTTTCAACGTGAGGAATATCAGTAAAATAGCCCTCAAGGGGTTAAAACAGATCGGCACTAGGCCCCAAACATGGCTTACAACCCAAGTATAACAAAACATAGTAATACTAATAACCATATGCTTTAAAAGCAGTTTCGCAACTCAATAGTTGCCTAAAATGATACATTTTCCAAATTTCCAATTCGTGCACGCCCCACACTCGTCATCCAGTGTGTGTGTCACTCCAAATCCATGAAAGGATGTAAAGCCCGGGGTTTCATACCCTCAGGACAGAATTTAAAGACATACTTACCTCAAACTAGCCCGAAAAGATACTCTGCAACCCGCTTGCCTCTCGAATCAACTTCCGAGTGCTCAAATCTATAAAGATCAGATCTTTCTCATCAAATTATGCTAAGGGAATGAATTCCGATTGAAAAATACCAATTTTAGCACAAAACCCGAAATTAGCCAAAACCCAACCCCGGGGCCCACGTCTCGGAACTCAATAAAATTTATACCAAAATTTTATTCATCATCTCACGAGTCCGTACATATAAATAACTCTAAAATCGGAGTTTGTTTGACCCCTCAAATCATCCCCTAAAGGTCTCATAATCTCAAGCCCTAATTCCATCTTTTTCTACTGATTTTCATAAATTAAACGATCACAATTTGATCCTTAATCACATATAATCGAGTTTTAGGGTCCAAAATCCTTACCTCAATGAAGAACAATGATTTACTCTCTTAAAAATCGCCTCAAAAGCTTCTTCCCGTTCAAAAATGGTGGAAAAGTTGGTTATAGTCGCGGATGGGTTAATTATATACTGCCCAGGTTTTACTCATCGCGAACGCACCAAAACGACCGCGTTCGCATAGAACCAAAAATCCAACGGCCTTAACTTCCTCTACGCGAACGTGGCTACCAGCTCGCGAACACACAGCTTCCACCAGCCCCACCTTCGCGAACGCATAGACCAATGGTCCTGGGGTCCTTCAACCACCTATACTCTATGCGAACACACCTCTACTCCCGCGTTCGCAATGCCCAGACCCCTCGCTCACCACATTCGCACCTCCAGGCTCGCGAACGCATAGAAGGAATTTCCTCAGAAGCCCTTATGCGAACGCGGGACCACCTCCGCGAACGCATAGGGTAAATCCCTGCTGCAGAAACACCAGCAATTCAGCTGGTTCAAAATCCAACAATCACCCCGTTGACCACCCGAAACTCATCCCATAACATCATTCAAACTTAGTTGAGCCCTCATAACACCAAAAACAACATCAAAACACCAAAATCACATAGAATTCAAGCCTATGAACTTTAAAATTCCTAAATTCCACCAACAATGCTGAAATCATCCAAAACACCTCCGATTGATATGAAATTTTGCAGACATATTCAAAATGACATTTCGAATCTGTTCCAACTTCCGAAATTCCATTCCAACCCCGATAGCCTATTTTCCACTACCGACCGGAAATCAGCAAAAACTAACTTTCGCCAATTCAAGCCTAATTCTACACCGGACATCACAAAATTATTCTGAACACACTCCTAAGTCCCAAATCACCTAACGAAGCTATTCGAGCCATAAAATCCACATTCCGAGGTCATTTACCAATAAGTCAACTCTCAGTTAACTTCTCCCACTTTAAGGCTATTCTTAAAGACTAAGTGACTAAATTCTCACTACAACCATTCCGATTCCGACCAATACTAACGCATCATCAGTATAACCAACCTATGACAAGGCAATAACAGTAACTATAATTCAATTTCTACGTAACGATCGATCGGGTCGTTACACGGATGCCAGTGAATATAATTCCAAGCCATTCAGATTAGCTGGTATTGATATTCCAAAGTCATTCTTTACCGAGCTTGTGGATCCTAAGTCTGATATTTTGGATTAAGTAAGTTATTAAGTTTGTTTTTTGAATTGGTTTTCAACTGTATTTCCCAAAACCTCAGCTTATTATTATAGTAAAGTTTTTGTACTGTAATTGGTAAACTTCAGCTTATTTTTATAGTAAAACTGTTGAAGTTGTTTAGCTTATTTTCTAAAACTTCAGCCTAAAGTTAATGAAGTTTTTCACATGCAGTCGCTAGTTTTTTTTCTAAACTTTTAAATCAAACATGCTGCAGTTTTTTAGATTATTTTCTAACACTTCATACTGAATATGCTTAAGTTTTTTTCATGATGTTTGTATTTTTGTAATGCCTTTTTTCTAAATTTCATGCTTATGGATGCTGAAGTTTTTTATTTCACATAATTTCTTTTGTTGTTGTTCAATTGCAGCATATTGAAGTGGGCGAATATTTCTTGCGCAAAAAATATTGTTATCACCTTCCATGTTATCCAAAATCAATATGTGCAGTAACAAATTTACGTTTTGATCAATATATGATTAAGCTGGGTAGTGTTCATCCTACAGATGAAGAGAAGGAGAAAATTTTAAAAAGAAAGGAAAAGATAATGGAGGAGAAAAAAAATGAAAGCGAAAATGAACAAATCAAATAGAAAGAGGACAGCCAAAAAACAGGAATGTGAGGCTTCTAAAGAACAAGACAAAGTGGAGATTGAGGAATTTATCGAGTTTACTTGGTATGCTAATGAATCAACTGGTGAAAAGGTGGCCAACTACGTAAGAGGCATTGACCATTCATGTGGTATCACATGGGCATCTGCTGAAAAAGTATTCTTTCCATTTCCACTTAATCCAACGGGGAAGCAGACATCAACGCAGTACTTTTTTGAAATTATGCACTTTAAAGATAAAATTATATGTGTGTATTATTCCTTCAGAAATACAGCATATGACAGTGCGGTTAAACATGTCGAAACTTATGCCTGGTTGATCCCACACTGTCTCAAATGCTTGAACTTTGATACACAAAATAAAAGTTGGGCAGAAAATCCTGTGGAAAAATTTAAAATTAAGTGGATGAAGACACCCTTACAGGATAACAAGTACGTGTTTGGCATATGTTTTATGATGCATCTTATGTTTATTATTTTTTCTTCTTGTGTTAACTATTCTTCAATTCTTTTTCATATTTTGTATAGTGTTGATTGTGGTATATATGCTCTTAAGTTCATTGATATGCGGTTGAAGCTAGAAGATGTCTTCCATTTCGATCAAAGTCAAGTGTTGACATTCAGGAGAGAATTGGCTACAAATTTGTGGTCTCATGAAATGTGAAAACAAGATAGCGGTTATGAAACTCCAGAAGATCAAGTAGGAAATGACTATGGATAATATGAATATGATGACCCAAAAGGTCATCCCGTGTAATTTTAGCTAAATCCGTATTCCGAGGCCGTGAAAGACTCTTTTTATCTCACCTCGATGTATGTGCACAACCCGAGCGCGTAGACGGGAAGCCGCTACGTGGAAAATTGATAAAATGATGATTTTCTATTATTTATTTGAGTAATGTTGACTTTGGTCAACATTTTTGGTAAACAGACCCAAACCCGTGATTGGACGTTCCTGGAGGGTCTGTAGGAAAATATGGGATTTGGGAGTATGCCCGGAATCGAATTCCTAGGTGCCAAGTCCGAGAAATGAATTTTTGAAGAAAATTATTTTCTGAAAGATATAAAGGTTTTTGAAAATGAGATTTGATGTGAAGCTTGTGATACCGGGCCCGTATTATGGTTCCGAAACCCGGAATAGGTTCAATATGTCTTATGTGTGTTATCTGTGAAATTTGGTGGGAAACGGACTTAGTTTGACGTGATTCGGATCGAAAATGGAAAATTTAGAAGTTTGGAAGTTTAAAGGAATTTCATCGATTTTGAGGTTTAATTCGATGTTCATGATGTTATTTTAGTGTTTTGATTACTTGAATAAGTTCGTAGGATGTTTTGAGGTTGTGTGCATAACTGGTTTGGAGCCCCCAGGGCTCGGGTAGGTTCCGGGTTGTTTAGAGTTGAAAAATCACTGCTGGCACACCAGAACGCACCTGCGAGCCTTGGGCCGCAGGTGCGGGACCACAGGTGCTGATAACCAGCCTCAGGTGCGTTCTAGCCCCAACCATCCCAATTCCGCAGGTGCGACACTTTCTTCGCAGAAGTGGTTCCGCAGAAGTGGTTTCGCAGGTGCGGCCCTCAGTGGCTTAGCCCATTTCCGCAAGTGCGATGGATTTTCCGCACCTGCGAAAGCATAGGTGCGAGCCAGGCACCGCAGGTGCGAGGGTCAGGCAGTGTTTAAGCTAGATGTTCATCCGATTTCTTCTTCATTTCTTCACCAAAATAGGAAACCAAGGGCAATTTTCCCTAGAGAGTTTCTTCCCAAATCATAGGTAAGTAACCCCTAACTAGTTTCTTTCAACTTCCTAATGATTTTCATCAACTTTTATCAAGAATTCTAGGGTTTTAATGGTAGAAAATTGGGGATTTGGGTAGAGTTAGGGATTTTATATTATTTGGGAATTTGACCTCGTTTTGGGGTCGAATTTCAAAACAAATTATAAATTCGGGCTCGTGGGGGAATGGGTGATCGGGTTTTGGTACGAACCTCATGTTTGAACCAAGTGGGCCCGGGACCGATTTTTGGAATTTTGGGAAGAATGTTAGGAATACTATAATTAAGCATTGGAATTGATTTGTTTAGCATATATTGATACTATTGAGTCGATTATGTCTAGATACTATTGATTTGGAGTCGGGTTCGAAAGGAAAGGCGGTGCTAGAGGCTTGATTTGGATTCTTGGAGTTGAGGTAAGTGTTTGGCCTAACCTTAGCTTGAGGGAATAGGTGTTGAGTCGTATTTGCTATGTGTTATTTTCATGTTCAATGTATAGGTGAGGTGACGAGTACCTATACCTTGATGTCAAGCATGCCCGTGAGTCATATCTTATAGTATATGTGTTTTTCTTCGATATCCACTGTGTTATGAAGTAGATTTCATTTTGGAGATATGGTTATGTTGTACATTCAGTGAGATTGGTTATAGTTGTGTCCCTAGCCGGGACGGTGATATTTCTGTTATTGTTCCCTTGCCGGGATGTTGTAAATTATGGGTTGTATTGTGGTTCTTCCTTGCCAATTTGTTGTTCTGGTTATTGTTTAGGTGAGGAAGACTGTAAAGCACGAAGGGTGATGTCGTGCCATGATTTTATATTTAAAATCACGAAGGTTAATGTCGTGTCGATATTTGATTTTAAAAGCACGAAGGGTGATGTCGTGCCATGATTTTATATTTAAAATCACGAAGGTTAATGTCGTGTCGATATTTGATTTTAAAAGCACGAAGGGTGATGTCGTGCCATGATGTGATGACCCAAAAGGCCATCCCGTATATTTCTAGCTAATTCTGTGTTCTGAGATCGTAAAAACCTCCTTCTATCTCACCTCGATTGTGTGTGCATCCCGGACGTGTAGCCGGGAAGCCTTTATGTGAAAAATTAATTAAAATGATAATTTTGTATTGGAAATTTGAATAAAGTTGACTTCAGTAAACAATTTTGGTAAACGGACCCGGACCCGTGATTGGACGGTCCCGGAGGGTCCGTAGAAAAATATTGGACTTGGGCGTATGCCCGGAATCGAATTCCGAGGTCCCATCGAGAAATGAATTTTTAAAGAAAAATTATTTTCTGAAAAATATAAAGGTTTTTGAAAATGAAATTTGAGGTGAAACATGTGGTATCGAGCCCGTATCTTGGTTCCGGAGCCCGGAACAGGTTCAACATGTTTTATATGTGTTATCTGTGAAATTTGAAAATAAACGGACCTTGTTTGGCGTGATTCGGATCAAATGGAAAAAAATTGAAGTTTAAAGAAGTTTTAAGAATTTCATTGATTTTGGGGTTTAATTCGTTGTTTTTTATGTTATTTTGGTGATATAATTACTCGAATAAGTACGTAGGATGTTGTAGAGGTTGTGTGCATATATGGTTTTTAGCCATGAGGGCTCGGGTGGTTTCGGATAAGCGTCGGGGTGTTGAAACTTAGAAAAAATCTGGTTTTTGCTGCTGTTACGTCTGTTGTCCCTCCCTTTTATGCGATCGCATGGCCTTATACGCGATCGCATAGTGTAAATTTGAAATGCCCAATTTTTTTTCTACGCGTTCGTAGGAATCCATCCGCGATCGCGGAAGCCAGCCTGCTCCTTATACGTGATCGCAAAAGCTATTCCGCAATCGCATAGAGCATTCTTGACGTGTGATATTTTTCCTCTACGCGATCACGATGCTTTAAAAACCTGGGAAGATTATAAGTTTCCAAAATCGGGTTTCACCATTTTAAACATATTTTGACTTCTAGAACTCGGTTTTGGACGATTCCTTGTGGAATTTTCACACAAATCGAATGGGTAAGTGTTCTTTCACTAGAATTAAATATATTTCATGAATTATTTCTTGTTTTTATCATTTAAATTGTGTTTTGGGGTGAGGGGATTGTGGGTTTTGAAAGAAAACTTCAAAAATGAAAATTCATGATTTGACGGACCAAATGTTACCGGAATTGGATAAATTTGGTATGGGTGAACTCGTATCGAAATGGGTAATCAAAATTTGTAAAATTTATCGGGTTCCAAGGTGCGGGCCCGGGGGTCGACTTTTGGGTCAATTTTTATAAATTTTCAAAGATTGAAACTTTATTATTCGGAATCGTTTCTTATACGTTTTATATGTATTTTGAAGTTGTTTTAGTTGATTTTGAGCCGTCCAGAGGCCTTCCCGCCTGAGAAGTCTATTTTTGAGTACCGGGTTATCGTCTTTGAGGTAAGTATCTTCCCTAACCTTGTGTGGAGGAATTACCCCTTAGGATTTGAGTCTTCTATGCTGATTGTAGTCCGTGTACGCGAGGTGGCGAGCGCATGCTCGGACTTATTTGTGGAAACTTGAACCTTTCAGGAATCTTAGATCCTTATATTCACCGAGTATGAAGTGTCCTTAGCATGATTGAGTTTCCTAATTTCTAGTGTCATCTTTATTTGCTTAAATGTTGAAGTTCTTTCTTTTGGATTTACTCATATTGCCTACTTGACTCCTAATTGACTTATCTGAAGGTTTATTTCCTTTACCTGTCATGCTATATCTTCTTAACTACGTATCTTAAATTTACAATTATCTTCATCTCAAACTATAATTGTTTTGGTCTTAAATGAAGTTATGATTATTCTCTGCTGCTTGTCCTTAAGTGGAAATTATTGAATATTCTCGTAACTGCTCAACCTTAAAGGAAGTTTAGATATTCTATACCTTCGTGACTTGCCTTATATGGAGTTATCGGATTTGTGTTAATTTCTTGTTGTTCACCCATGCAATTAGGTGCGGCTGTTACATGCTATTTTCCTTCCTTGTGGAGTGATTTTTAATATGCCTAGCTTTCCTTATTATGTTTATTTCTCGTGAACTAGTTTTGCCTATCTTGTGATCGAAGGTTATTGAGTTGATGTATTAATTGTATTCCAAACTGTTGCTCGTGTTGTTGTTGTAGTTGTACTGGTTCTGGTGTTGCACGAGGTTTCTGTCGTGCCGTGTTTACTATTGATATTGCACATGCGGCGTGATAAGGCGGAATACGAGATTGAGTGTTGCGCATGTGGCGTGACAAGGTGGGAACATGTTTATGCATGTGTGGCTAAACAAGGCAGGCATATACTTTAATATTGCACATGTGGCATGACAAGGTGGGTTATGGCAGAGATTGTTTGTGATAATTGTGTTGGCCTGGGGGCATTCCTTGTTGTTGATATTGTGTATTGGAACACTTACCGTGTGAGTTCATTTGTGTGGAAATTTATGAGATGAAAATGTATGTGTTGCCCCTTTGTTTATCTTATGTCTATTGGTTGTTGAAATCAGGTTAGGACACCTACACAAGCATACACGTAGTTAAGTACTATTAATGGATTCAGGATTCCTTGTTGTTGTCAAATATAGATACTCTTGTTGTGCTTACCGTATGGGTGGGAATGACCCAATTGGCACGTGAGTCGTACGTGCAGCTAGTACTCGAATGAGGGAGCAAGTTTCCAAGTGTTAGGGTTCGGATACTGGGACCCGTAAATGATGATTTGTCAGAGGTTCGGAACCTCATGGAGATGACTATGAATTTGATGTAGCAATGGATGAACTTGCTGAGTCATTACATGCTCGTGTTGTATATTTACATGCCGGATTTGTCTGTGATCTATTAAGTCTTAGTGTTACTTCATGGTTTCCGCTGATACTTATTGTTTTCTTCTTTATCGAATTCACTGTCTTGTTAGATATATTGCGTAGCCTTTATGTATATCATTATTTCCCTGATTTCTATATTGATACTTGTTTAGTTTTATTAGACCAGTGGGTGTCTTGACTAGTCCTCGTCATTACTTCACCGAGGTTAGTCTTGATACTTACTGGGCACCGCTGTGGTGTGCTCATACTACTCTTCTGCACATTTTTGTGCAGATTCCAGGTTTTCGCATAGCCGGCTGAGTGATTGATAGTAGTGCGGTTGCTGTTATGGACACTCAAGGTAAAATCGCTTCGACGTTCGCGGTTTCGGAGTCACCGTCTTATATTTTTTTTTTTGTATTGTTGCACTTATTTCTGAACAGTGGTATTTTTTTTGGAGTTTTAGTGTAAATTCTTAAAATCCTATGACTTGTACTTCCGGGTTTTGGGAATATAAAATGTGTAAAGAATTATTTATTTCAGAAAGGTATTAGATTCTACCTTTAAAAATTGTTGTTATTCCTGAATATTAGGCTTACCTAGTCTTTTTAAGACTAGGTGCATCATGATACCCAACGGAGCAAAATTTGGGTCGTGACATGTTGGTATCAAAGCCTTAGGTTCATAGGTGCTACGAGTCATAAGCGAGTTTAGTAGAGTCTTGCGGATCGGTACGGAGACGTCTGTACTTATTTTCGAGAGGCTACAGAATTATTAGGATAACTTCACTTCCTTCCTTCCTATCGTGTGAGTTCATTGATCTTGAAGTTTGAAATTTATCATTCCATTCTCTCATAGATGGTGAGGACGCGAGCTGTAGATTCTGAGGATGTTACCCCCGGAGCATATGCCGCCAGGGTCAGAGGTAGAGGCAAAGGTCAACGAGGGGCACGTATCGCAGCTAGAGCACCTGCTAGAGCAGCCGTTGAGGAGCCGCCGACAGTTCTAATTGGGGGACCGGAGGCGCCTGTTGTTACACCCGGACTTCAGGAGACCTTGACACAGTTCTGGGATGTGATTGGTACCTTAACTCAGGCGGGATGGATTCCGGGTGCACCAGCTACTTCACAGGGTGGGGGAAGAGCTCAGACTCCCATCGCCCATACTCCGGAGCAGCGAGATCAGGTTGGTCAGGTTCTAGGTGTCATGGAAGCACAGCGTGGGATCCTAGTTCTGCCCGTGTTTAGGGCAGTAGCATCTGAGGAGGAACAGCTTAGACTCGAGAGTTACAAGAAGTATCACCCTTCTACCTTCAGTGGATTGGCGAGATATATTGCCCAGGGTTTCCTGGAGGAGTGTCACCGCATTCTTCGTACTATGGGTATTGTGGAGACGAGCGGGGTTACTTTCGTTATGTTCCAGCTCAGGGGAGCGGCTTATCAGTGGTGGCGGACATAGGATTTGGGTAGCCCGGCCGAGTCAGCTTCACTTACATGGGGTCAGTTTTCAGATATGTTCTTAAGTGAGTTTGTACCTCAGTCCCTCCGAGATGCATGGCGTGCGGAGTTTGAGCGGCTGTGCTAGGGCACTATGTCAGTATCAGAGTATGCCGTCAGGTTCAGTGATTTGGCCAGGAATGCACCTACTTTGGTTGCTACAGTTAGAGAGCGTGTTCGCAGATTCATCGAGGGCCTCAGGCGTGATATTCGATTTATCATGGCTCGGGAGTTAGAGTCAGATATTTCATTTCAGCAGGTGCTAGGGATTTCTCTCAGAGTTGAGAGCATGCTGGATCGTGAGAGAGACGACAGGCGGGACTATGATAGACATGTCAAACGAGGTCAGGAGAGAGAGGGAAGAGAGGTGAGGAGGCCTCGTGGGCCGGAGAGATTTACTGGTCCTTATTATGGAGGCAGGGTACGACACGGTAGGGGTTTTATGGGTCAGCTAGTTCAGTTTGCATTGCGGCTTTGCATGGGGTTTCAGGTACTCATGGGTCTCAGAGTACTCGGGTCGCGCAGTTTCCACAGCCACATCAGCAAAGAGGTTGTTTTGAGTGTGGAGATATCAGCCACAGGATGAGAGATTGTCCCAGTCTCCGAGAAGATATGTTACAGCAGGGCACTCAGGCTAGTAGAGGGTGCCCAAGAGGGGGAGGCTTGGCCCGTTGATGTGTTTTGTATAGTAGGCTGGAGGCCGTTGTGCCAGATGTTATAGTATAGGTATGTTTTGTTTTGTTACAGAGGGGAACCATTTTTATTTCATTATAGCTCTGCTGGTGGGGACGAGTTCCCTCACTGTTGTTTTGTTTATGAGTAAGTTTCATGCTTTGCACTCTACTTGTGTGTTTGCTCATGTTGGGAGATTCTGCGAGTAGTAGCCCATGTCTATTGTTTGTCTCTATTCAATATTGAGAGATATAAGACCAGTAGTAAATTCCATTTGTCCAGTACGGTAAGTTTGATGTGATTCCTGAGTATTTTTGTTTACGAGTTGTGATATTGATACTCCATCGAGATGTGAGATCAGCTAGCATTATGATTTTTATCAGCTGAGATGAATTAGTGGAGGAATTTCAATTGGCATGATATATTTTCGGTATATGATTCATAGTTTAGGGCGAGGTCCTCGTGATATTTGTGATCCGATATGTTTGGACTGGGCTGAGTACCGCAGTGGAAATTGTATCAGGATGGTATCCTTGTGATATTCATGTGCTTTAGTTCCTTCCTTGTTATGTTGTTGTGTAAGTTAGCATTGATAGAGAGTCGTGTCTGTCGGGCTTGTCTGATAGTTTCCTTATGTGTTTCTCCTTTCATATTCAGTCATTTTCGTTTTGTGCTCCTTGAGTTTTATCTTGCGGGGTGTGTGCCCGGTGGTGTTTGGCTTGGTGATTTGGGTGTCAAGGTTATGAAGTCTTCGTGTTTCTTGCTTTATTATAAGTGTGATGGAGGTTGGGAATATAGTTCTATCGGATATGAGGCTAATTGTCAATGTTGAGTTGATTTTGGGCAGCCATTGCGACCCAAGTGTTATTATGACCCTATGTGTGATGTGCCATATTGTGTGGTCGTGCCTTATGGGTATAGTCATGAGTTAATGCATCTGGTTGGGGCTAATGTCAGATGTGGATTTAGAATCGGGTATTTTGGAAATGGGTAGAAGGTCAGAAATTGAGGTATGAGGCTTATCGGTAGTAATAGAAAAGTTAAATTGCGGTTGTGGTGGTGTCGTCAGGCTTACGTAGGTTGGGGTGACGTGGGATCACCCGCGGGTGTGTGATGGAAATGCGCAATCAGCGATTGGATGAGTTCAAAGTGAATCTTAGCACGTTCGAGGACGAACGTTTGTTTAAGAGGGGGAGATTGTGATGACCCAAAAGGTCATCCCGTATATTTCTAGCTAATTCTGTGTTCCGAGGTCGTGAAAACCTCCTTCTATCTCACCTCGATTTTCGTGTGCATCCCGGACGTGTACCCGGGAAGCCTTTATGTGAAAAATTAATTAAAATGATAATTTTTTATTGGAAATTTGAATAAAGTTGACTTCAGTCAACATTTTTGGTAAACGGACCCGGACCCTGGACGGTCCCGGAGGGTCCGTAGAAAAATATGGGACTTAGGCGTATTCCCGGAATCGAATTCCGAGGTCCCACCGAGAAATGAATTTTTAAAGAAAAATTGTTTTCTGAAAAATATAAAGGTTTTTTAAAATAAAATTTGAGGTGACACATGTGGTATCGGGCTCGTATCTTGGTTCCGGAGCCCGGAACAAGTTCAACATGTTTTATATGTGTTATCTGTAAAATTTGGAAATAAACGGACCTTGTTTGGCGTGATTCGGATCAAATGGAAAAAAATTGAAGTTTAAAGAAGTTTTAAGAATTTCATTGATTTTGGGATTTAATTCGTTGTTTTTGATGTTATTTTGGTGGTATAATTACTCGAATAAGTCCGTAGGATATTGTAGAGGTTGAGTGGATATATGGTTTTGAGCTATGAGGGCTCGGGTATGTTTCGGATAGGCGTCGGGGTGTTGAAACTTAGAAAAAATCTGGTTTTTGTTGATGTTATGTCTGTTGTCCCTCCCTTCTATGCGATCGCATGGCCTTATACACGATCGTTTAGTATAAATTTGAAATGTCCAGTTTTTCTTCTACTACGCATTCGCAAGAATCCATCCGCGATGGTGGAAGCCAGCCTGCTCCTTATACGCGATCACATAAGCTATTCCGCTATCGCGTAGAGCATTTTTGACCTGTGATATTTTTTCCCTACGCGATCGCAAACAATTTCACGCGATCGCGATGCTTTAAAAACCTAGGCAGATTATAAGTTTCCAAAATCGGGGGTTTCACCATTTTAAACATATTTTGACTTCTAGAACTCGGTTTTGGGCGATTCCTTGTGGGATTTTCACACAAATCGAATGGGTAAGTGTTCTTTCACTAGAATTAAATATATTTCATGAATTAGTTCTTGTTTTTATCATTTAAATTGTGTTTTGGGGTGAGGGGATTGTGGGTTTTGAAAGAAAACTTCAAAAATGAAAATTCATGATTTGAATGACCAAATGTTATCGGAATTGGATAAATTTGGTATAGGTGAACTCGTATCGGAATGGGTAATCGGAATTTGTAAAATTTGTCGGGTTCCAAGGTGCGGGCCCAGGGGTCGACTTTTTGGTCAATTTTTATAAATTTGCAAATATTGAAACTTTATTATTCGGAATCGCTCCTTATATGTTTTAAATGTATTTTGAAGTTGTTTTAGTTGATTTTGAGCTGTCCGGAGGCCTTCATGCCCGAGAAGTCTATTTTTGAGTACCAGGTTGTCGTCTTTGAGGTAAGTATCTTGTCTAACCTTGTGTGGGGGAATTACCCCTTAGGATTTGAGTCTTCTATGTTGATTGTAGTCCGTGTATGTGAGGTGGCGAGCGCATGCTCGGACTTATTTTTGGAAATTTGACCCTTAAAGAATCTTAGATCCTTATATTCGCCGAGTATGAAGTGTCCTTAGCATGATTGAGTTTCCTAATTTCTAGTGTCATCTTTATTTGCTTAAATGTTGAAGTTCTTACTTTTGGATTTACTCATATTGCCTACTTGACTCCTAATTGACTTATCTGAAGGTTTATTTCCTTTACTGTCATGCTATATTTTCTTAACTGCGTATCTCAAATTTGCAATTATCTTCATCTCAAACTATAATTGTTTTGGTCTTAAATGAAGTTATGATTATTCTCTGTTGCTTTTCCTTAAGTGGAAATTGTTGAATATTCTCGTAACTGCTCAACCTTAAAGGAAGTTTAGATAATCTATACCTTCGTGACTTGTCTTATATGGAGTTATCGGATTTGTGTTGATTTCTTGTTGTTCACCCGTGCAATTAGGTGCAGCTGTTACATGCTATTTTCCTTCCTTGTGGAGTGATTTTTAATATGCCTAGATCTCCTTATTATGTTTATTTCTCGTGAACTAGTTTTGCCTATCTTGTGATCGAAGGTTATTGAGTTGATGTATTAATTGTATTCCGAACTGTTGCTCGTGTTGTTGTTGTTGTTGTTGTTGTTGTTGTTGTTGTTGTTGTTGTACTGGTTATGGTGTTTCACGAGGTTTCTGTCATGCTGTGTTTACTACTGATATTGCACATGCGGGATACGAGATTGAGTGTTGCGCATGTGGCGTGACAAGGTGGGAACATGTTTATGCACGTGTGGAGAAACAAGGTGGGCATATACTTTTATATTGCACATGTGGCGTGACAATGTGGGCTATGGCAGGGATTGTTTGTGATAATTTTGTTGGCCTGGGGGCATTCCTTGTTGTTGATATTGTGTACTGGAACACTTACCGTGTGATTTCATTCGTGTGGAAATTTATGAGATGAAAATGTACTTGTTTCCCCTTTGTTTTCCTTATATCTATTGGTTGTTGAAATCAGGTTAGGACACCTGCACAAGCACACACGTAGTTAAGTACTATTAATGGATTCAGGACTCATTGTTGTTGTCAAATATAGATACTTTTGTTGTGCTTACCGTATGGGTGGGAATGACCCAATATGCACGTGAGTCGTACGCGCAGTTAGTACTCGAATGAGGGTGAAAGTTGCCAAGTGTTAGGGTTCGGATATTAGGACCCGTAAATGATGATTTGTCCGAGGTTCGGAACCTTGTGGAGATGACTATGAATTTGACGTAGAAATGGATGAAGTTGTTGAGTCATTACATGCTCGTGTTGTATATTTACATGCCGGATTTTTCGGTGATCTATTAAGTCTTTGTGTTACTTCATGGTTTCCGCTGATACTTATTATTTTCCTTCTTTATCGAATTCACTGTCTTGTTAGCTATTTTGCATAGCGTTTATGTATATCATTATTTCCCTGATTTCTATATTGATACTTGTTCAGTTTTATTAGACCAGTGGGTGTCTTAACTAGTCCTCGTCATTACTTCACCGAGGTTAGTCTTGATACTTACTGGGCACCGCTGTGGTGTACTCATACTACTCTTCTACACATTTTTGTGCAGATTCCAGGTTTTCGCATAGCCGGCCGAGTGATTGATAGTAGTTCGGTTGCTGTTGTGGAGACTCAAGGTAAAACCGCTTCGGCGTTCACGGTTGCGGAGTCACCATCTTATATTTTTATTTTTTTTGTATTGTTGCACTTATTTCTGAACAGTGGTATTTTTTTGGAGTTTTAGTGTAAATTCTTAAAAGCTTATGACTTGTACTTCTGGGTTTTGGGAATATAAAATGTGTAAAGAATTATTTATTTCAGAAAGGTATTAGATTCTATTTATTATTGTTGTTATTCCTGAATATTGGGCTTACCTAGTACTTAAGACTAGGTGCCATCACGATACCCAACGGAGGGAAATTTGGGTCGTGACACATGATACGAGAGATAATGCAGGAAGGATAATGTTGTGCCATGATATTGTGAGGTAAAAGCATGAAGGGTGATGTCGTTCACTTGTTTTGGTGTGAACAAGAGTAAAGCACGAAGGGTGATGTCGTGCACTTGTTTTTGTGAGAACGAGAGTAAAGCACGAAGGTTGATGTCGTGCACTTGTTTGTTCTCTGTTGTTATTTTGATACTAGATGGTTTCCATGTTCTTTTACTCGATAAGTGTTCTCCCCTTTGTACCCCAGCATGTTTTCCCCATATTTGTACTTAACTGTTTACTTCCTACCGTTATTTTGGTTATATATATTATTGAATTGCACAGGTGTTTATTATTTGTCGTGTCCTAGCCTCGTCAGCACTTCGCCGAGGTTAGGCTCGGCACTTACTCAGTACATGGGGTCGGTTGTACTGATGCTACACCTGCACTTATTTATGTTGTGTAGATTACGGTACCGGACCTGGTGGAAAGTGATCGAGGGAGTATCCTTCAGTCCACAGGCGACACTGAGGTAGTCCTGCAGGCGTCCACAGGACTTGGCGTCACCTCCTATCTCATTCCTTTTTCTTTCTATCTTCTCTTGTACTTCTGAGACAGTTGTACTGTTTATTCAGACTTTGTATTTAGTATTCTTAGAAAGTTCGTGGATTTTTGGTGCCAGTTCTGGGGTGTTACTAAGGACTTGTAGTATTAGATACTTGAATATATTTCATAGCTTCCGCATTGATATTTATACTTGTTATCACTTATCGCTTTTTCTTTAAATGCCTAATAATAAGGAAATAAGCATGTTAATCATAACGTTGGCTTGTCTAGCGGGTTCAATGTTAGACTCCATCACGGTCCCGACGGTGGGATTTCGGGTCGTGACAATGAAGATACTCAGTGTGAATTTTTTGAATAGAGAATAACTTGTAAATGAAAAACAATATTTTTCTTTTTTTTCAAGGATGTAAGTGAAAACAAATACGTTTGTCTTTTTTATCATGAATTTTAAGTATATTTTTGTTGAAATTCAGCATGCTAAACTTCAACATGAAGTAAATAACTTCTGCTTTTTAGGCTGAAGTTTTGGTTAAAACTCATAACAAAAGTGTCGACTGTTGTAGGACAAAAACTTCATCTTATTTAGTGCTAAAGTTGTTACAAATGAACTAAATAACTTCAGCATCTCCTGCTGAAGTTTTTCAAAAATCTAATGACGACAAAACTAATGAATCCGGGACAAAGCTTTAGCTTATTGAGTGCTGAAGTTTTCATAAATGAACTAAATAACTTCAGCATCTTCTGCTGAAGTTTTTCAAAAAGCTAATGACGACAAAACTAATGAATCTAGGACAAAGGTTCAGCTTATTTGAGTGCTGGGATTTTTACAAATGAACTAAATAGCTTTGGTATTTTCTGCTGAAGTTTTTGAAAAAACTTTTACGATAAACTATTGAATCCAGGACAAAACTTCAGCTTGTTGTGTGCTGAAGTTTTTACAACTAAACTAAATAACTTCAGAATCTTCTGCTGAAGTTTTTGAAAAAGCTAATGACGACAAAACTAATGAATCCAGGACAAACTTCAGCTTGTTATGTGCTGAAGTTTTTACAACTTAACTAAATAAGCTTCTTCTGCTGAAGTTCTTCAAAAAGCTATATTTTTTTAACTTGAAACTTATCTTTTTTGCACTTTACTAGCTACTTTTTTTCTTCTGTCACCTAATTCATCTTACATTTAAATTTGTCACCTACTTATTTTTTACTATAGAAAAACTGTTTCTTGTTGCATTTACCACCTACTTGTTTTACCACCTACTTATCTTGTAACATTCAATTTCTCTGAACGTAAAACAGTAAACAGACCTGAAAAGTTACTTTTACATTAATAGATGTTAAATTGATTAGGTGCATTCTTTAGCTATATAAACAATCTCTTCACTTGAAAATTTCATAGTCATCCGCAGACTTCTATCGTATTTCTTTAAATTTATATTCAAAGAAAAACAAGAAAGTGTTGGCAAAGACATGCTTATTAGGTGTAGCAGGGATTTCGTGGGGAAACAAAGATAATGAAGGAAAAGTCCAAATACTTCATGTGTGAAGGAGAGTGGCCACAGTTTGTGGTAAATCACAAAATATCACAGAGCTCGAGTTTGTCATGCACCACAAATTGTGGCCACTCTCCTTCACACATGAAGTTTTTGGACTTCTCCTTATTATCTTTGCTTCCCACGAATTCCTAGCTGCACACTATTTAAGCATGTTTTTGCCAACATTTTGTTGTTTTCTCTTATGAAAGAAGACGGCAGTTCCTAAAAAAATATCGGGATCATGGAAAGTGGAAAAAAGATAGCATTTATGAAACTCCAGAAAAGCAACTATACTATGGAGAATATGAAGAGACTATGTGTGAATTTTTTTAATAGAGAATAACTTGTAAATGAAAAACAATTTTTTTCTTTTTTTTCAAGCATGTAAGTGAAAACAAAATTGGATTTTGTGAATATACATTAATTTGTGTGAATTATGTGATCTCTGTCTTTTAAAATTTTTGTTCTATTCCCATTATCAAATATGTTTGTCTATTTTATTTTAGGCTGAAGTTTTGGTTAAAACTCGTAACAAAAGTGTCAATTGTAGGACAAAAACTTCAGCATATTAAGTGCTGAGTTTTTACAAATAATCTAAATAACTTCAGCATCTTCTGCTGAAGTTTTTCAAAAACCTTTATGGCGAAAAAACTATTGAATCCAGGACAAAACTTCAGCATACTGAGTGCTGAAGTTTTTACAAATGAACTAAATAATTTCAGCATCTTCTGCTGAAGTTTTTGAAAATCTAATGACGACAAAACTAATGAATCCAGGACAAAGATTCAGCTTATTTGAGTGCTGAAGTCTTTACAAATAAACTAAATAACTTCACATTTCTTCTTCTCTTTGGTGCGGTTTGAATTCTAAATGCTAACTGATTTTCTATTCTATTCTCTTGCAGATGGCGAGAATGCGTGCTTCCTCATTTATCGATCAGCAGCTCGATCCTCCTATAGCAGCTCCTACGAGGGCTGAGGACGAGGCTGAGGTCGTGCTAGAGGCCGAGGCAGAGCCAGGGCTCAGCCCAGAAAAGCAGCACCAGTAGAGGACCCACAGGTATACTTTGCCGGTGAGATTCCTGCTCAGGCAGTTCCAGTCGGACCAGCTCAGGTCCCAGAGGGGTTCATTGTCACCCTGGTTCTTCAGGAGGCTCTGGTCCGTTTAGTGGGCCTTATGGAGAGCGTGGCTCAGACCGGTCTTCTTCCTACTGCACCAGGCGTCTCTCAGGCTGGGGGAGGGACCCAGATTCTGCTACCCGCACACCAGAGCAACTAGCTCCTCAGTTCCAGACTGCAGCACCTCAGGCAGTTGGAGCAGCTCAGTCGGGTTTTGTGGCACAGACAGTTGAGGGGGCAGCTATGTATGCCGACGCTTTGTGGAGATTGGATCGGTTCACCAAGCTATTTTTTACCACATTTACCGGTGCACCATCAGAGGATCCCCGGGATTTCTTGGAAAGTTGCTACGAGGTTCTTCGGAACATGGGCATCATGGAGTCCAATAAAGTTGATTTTGCTACGTTTCGTCTTTCTAGTACCGCCAAGACTTGGTGGAAGGACTATTGTTTGACCAGACCAGTTGGGTCTTCGCCTTTGACTTGGGCTCAGTTCTCCGAGTTATTCTTGGAGAAGTTTCTACCAGATACTCAGAGAGAGGGTCTTCGGAGGCAGTTTGAGCGCCTCCAGCAAGGATCTATGACTGTTACACAGTATGAAACCAGGTTCATTACTTTGGCCCAGATGCTACCATGATACTCCCCACTGATCGTGAGAGGGTGAGGAGGTTTATTGAGGGTCTAGCTCAGCCTATTAGACTCCAGATGGCCATAGAGACAGGTACTGATATTTCATTCCAGGAAGCGGCCAATGTGGCCAGGCGTATTGAGATGGTCTTATTGCAGGGCAGTGGTCAGGGGTCTGACAAGAGACCTCGCCATTCCGGTCGATTTAGTGGTGCCTCATCTGGATGCAAAGATTCCTTTGGCAGAGGTCATCCTCCTAGGCCATTCCAGTCGTCACTTCAGGTATCCCGTAGTGCACCATCAGCTCTTATCAGTCCACCGCCGCTTCAGAGCTTCCAGGGTGGTTATTCTGGTCGACAGGGACAGTTTCAGGGCCAGCAGTCTCAGCAACAGAGGGCTTGTTACTCTTGTGGTGATCCAGAGCACATTGCTAGGTATTTTCCCCGAGCTTCTAGTGGTTCTCAGAGTCCGGGTTCCCGTGCTATAATTTCTGCACCAAGTGCACCCCCACCCTTCAGCCAGCTAGGGGTGGAGGTCGAGGTGCCAGAGGTGGAGGGCAGGCTATGAGAGGTAGAGGTCAACCTGCAGTAGGTCGACCCAGAGATGTTCAGGTTGGAGGGGCTCCGCCCCGATGCTATGTTATTCCTGCCAGGCTTGAGGCGGAGGCCTATGATGCAGTCATTACAGGTATGGTTTCAGTTTGCAGTAGAGATGCTTCGGTTTTATTTGATTCGGGGTCTACATTCTCCTATGTGTCTTCATATTTTTCTCCTTGTCTGATTATGCCCCGCGATTCCCTGAGTACTCCGGCATATGTATCTACACCGGTGGGTGATTCTATTGTGGTAGATCGAGTCTACTGTTCATGCTTAGTGGTTATTGGTGGTCTGGAGACTCAGGTAGATCTTTTGCTTCTTGATATGGTTGACTTTGATGTTATATTGGGGATGGATTGGTTATCTCCCTATCATGCTATTCTGGACTGTCATGCCAAGATAGTGACCTTGGCCTTACCGGGAGTACCTCGATTGGAGTGGAGAGGGACTCCTAGTCATTCATCCGATAGAGTTATTTCATAAATGAAGGCTCGGCGCATGGTCGGGAAGGGTTTTTTGGCATATTTGGCCTATGTTCATGATTCTATTGCTGAGGTTCCTTCTATGGAGTCTGTGCCCGTGGTTAGTGAGTTTCCAGAGGTATTCCGTGCTGACCTGCCGGGTACGCCACCCGACAGAGATATTGACTTTTGTATTGAGTTGGCTCCGGGCACTCAGCCCAAGTCTGCTTCACCATATCGTATGGCCCCGCCAGAGTTGAAGGAGTTGAAGGATCAGTTGCAGGAAATGCTTGATAAAGGCTTCATCAGGCCTAGTGTTTCTCCTTGGGGTTGCCCCATGTTGTTTGTTAAGAAGAAAGATGGCTCAATGAGGATGTGTATTAACTACCGGCAATTAAACAAGGTTACTATTAAGAATAAGTATCATTTTCCAAGGATTGATGATTTATTCGACCAACTTCTGGGTGCCACGATGTTTTCCATGATTGACTTGAGATCTGGCTACCATCAGCTAAGGATTAGGGTGTCTGATGTCCCTAAGATAGCCTTTCGCACTCGGTATGGGCATTATGAGTTCTTGGTGATGTCATTTGGGTTGAAAAATGCCCCCGCTGCTTTTATGGAGTTGATGAACCGAGTGTTCAGGCCCTATTTGGACTCTTCGTGATGGTTTTCATTGAATGATATTTTGATTTACTCCCGTAGCCGTGAGGAGCATGAGCAGCACCTTCGAGTCATCCTCCAGACCTTGAGGAATAGTCAGTTGTATGCCAAATTTTCCAAGTGTGAGTTCTGGCTGAGTTTGGTTGCATTTCTAGGCCATGTGGTATCATCAGACGGTATTCAGGTGGATCCCGAGAAGATTTCAGCAGTCATAGATTGGCTTTTCAGGATCCGGAGTTTCTTGGGCTTAGCGGGTTATTATCGTTGGTTTGTGGAGGGGTTTACATCTATTGCAGCCCCGATGACCAGGTTGACTCAGAAGGGTGCCCCGTTCAGATGGTCAGATGAGTGTGAGGAGAGCTTTCAGAAGCTCAAGACAACCTTGACCATGGCACCGGTGTTAGTTTTGCCCACAGCTTCAGGACCATATACCGTGTATTGCGATGCTTCACGGGTGGGACTTGGTGCAGTGTTGATACAGGGTGGCAAGGTTATAGCCTATGCTTCTCGTCAGTTGATGTAACGATCCAAAATCCCTAAGATCGTGATGGCGATGGACATCATTGCCAGGCAAGCCAATCATTAATTAATCGAAATAAATTTCCGGTTCTAAACATTTATGAAAAGCATTTCCCTTCACTTTACTACATGTTAGCTAAATAAAATCTGTCAAGTAAAACAGTGGTTTGAATATTCCATTTTAGCAAACATATCCCAACACATTCCAGAACCCGGTGTCACAAGTACATGAGCTATTTCTAAGAATTTATACAATCATCACTAAGCCTGTCCGAAATACAAATTGGACTAGGAAATTTAAAATAAAAACAAATACATAACGAGGGAGACTCTGTCAGCTACGGATCGCCTCCGGATGATGCAGCTCGCCTAAGTCTCTGAA
>ML311546.1:61805-104315 GCA_005239505.1 Nicotiana paniculata | reverse complement strand
CCAGACGTCCTGAATCAGACAGAAGATCAGGTAAAAATAGGTACGATCCTTACTTAAGACCCTTGGGACGTGATATTCGTCCCAGGTTCGATAACACTAGGTCAGACTATAGACCACCAGGAAGAGACGTAGTCTCATCCTCATCTAGATCAGAAAAGATCGAGATGAATGACCTAGAGGTAATACCCGAATAGGGGATCATACCTTTAATGTAAGTACTACTGAGCTTGTCTCAATATTGAGGAACATGGGAGACAAGGTTAAGTGGCCTAAAGCGATGCGATAAAATCCAAATAGAAGGAACCCAGATCACTGGTGTGAATTCCATAACGATCATGGGCACATCACTGTGGATTGTAGATTTTTACAAGGTGAAATAGAACATTTATTGAAACAGGGCTATTTAACAGAATTGTTTAGTGATAAAGTTAAACAGGCATATATGAAGAACAGGCAGGAGCCCCCAGAGCCTCCTTCTCCAAAGCGAACCGTCAACGTGATACATGGAGGAGAGGAAGTAAATTNTGACACTAACGTTAAAATAATGTTGATTGATCCAGGTAGTTCAGTCAATATCATCTTGTTAAGAGTCGTGGAAGAAATGCTAATGGAAAATCTGGTGATCCCAAAGGCACGAGCCATATCAGGGTTTGATAACTCCATGGTGATAACCAAATGAGAGATTGAACTTAGCACTTACACTGAGGGAGTAGTTAAAAACGCTAAATTCCAAGTCATTGATACTGACATGGCCTATAATGTGATTATGGGAAGGCCTTGTATTCATGATATGAAAGCAATACCATCCACCTTACACCAGGTAATCAAATTTCCATCAGAATGGGGAATCAGACAAATTAGAGGTGATCAACTGACCTCCAGAAATATAAATTTCGTGGCACTTTATAACGTAAAAGGGATGGAAGATCCAGAAGATAGAGAAATCTTTCAAACAGATGTATCTAACCAATCAGGTATGGAAAAAATTACTAACCAAATAGGTACAAAAAAAGCAAATATTCAAACAGGTACGGAAAGAGACACCTGAGTGAAGGAGGATTCAGTCACCATGGAAGATGCGCTGGACCATATAGATGTGGATTCTAGATCGGATGTCATTCACGAACCGGAAGAAGACGAACACGTCAAAACAACTACGGAAGAGCTCGAAGCTATTCCATTGTTTGAACAAAAACCTGAACGGAAGGTGTATGTAGGCACGAGGCTGAGTCCCGATCAAAAAGGTATGTTATTGACTATTTAAAGGCTAATGCAGACTATTTTGCATGGTCCCATTCAGATATGACAGGTATTCCACCAGAGGTGATGACTCACAAACTAAATGAAGATCCATCCTTCGTACCTATTAAACAGAAAAAAAGAAAGCAGGGAGCATTCAAGAACCAAGTGATTGACAAAGAAGTTTAAAAACTCTTCAAAATTGGTTCGATACGGGTGGTAAAGTACCCTAACTGGCTAGCTAACACTGTGGTGGTACCTAAAAAGAATGGCAAATGGAGGATATGTGTAGATTATACTGATTTAAATAAAGCATGCCCCGAAGATTCATTCCCATTACCACATATAGATCAAATGATTGATGCCACTGCAGGTCATGAATTATTAAGCTTTCTAGATGCGTATTCTGGTTATAATCAGACTAACATGGATCCCTCAGATGAGGAAAAAACTTCCTTCATTACAAACATGGGGACTTATTGTTATAAAGTTATGCCTTTTGGCTTGAAAAATGCTGGAGCCACCTATCAAAGGTTAGTGACTAAAATGTTCCAAGAACATCTTGGATAGATGATGGAAGAATATATTGATGATATGTTGGTAAAATCAACACAAGTGGAAAACCATTTCCAGTATCTCTCTACTACTTTTGATATTTTATGCAGGTATAATATGAAGCTAAAATCCAGAAAAATACACTTTTGGAGTGCAATTAGGTAAATTTTTGGGTTTCCTTGTATCGAACAGAGGAATAGAGGTAAACCCCACTCAAATTAAAGCTATAGAAGAAATACTTGGTATTTTAACAAATAAAAAAGAAGTTCAAAGACTAACAGGGAGAATAACAGCTTTGGGAAGATTTATTTCTAAGTCTTCTGAAAAAAGTTTTAAATTCTTCTCAGTTCTCAAAAAGCAGAATCAGTTCAAATGGACTGATGAATGTCAGTAAGCCCTCAAGAATCTGAAGATTTATCTATCGAAACCACCGCTGTTTTCAAAGCCAAAAGAAGGGGAAAGATTGTACATCTACCTGGGTGTTTCAGAAATTGTTGTAAGTGCAGTACTGGTAAGAGAAGAAAAAGGTAAGCAATCACCTATCTACTATGTAAGTAAAACTTTGCTAGATGCTGAAACTAGATATCCACATCTGGAAAAATTAGCCTTAGCTTTAATAATGGCATCTAGAAAATTACGACCATATTTTCAATGTCACCCAATCACCGTTGTGACTTCATATCCTTTAAGAAATATTCTGCATAAACAAGAATTGTCAGGAAGATTAGCCAAGTGGGCCATAGAATTAAGTGAGCATGAAATAATCTATCAGCTTAGGACTGCAATTAAGTCTCAAATACTAGCTGATTTTGTTGCTGACTTTAGTAATAGCATTATCCCTGAAGTAGAAAAAGAGTTACAACTTTTTAACGGTGCTAATCCGGGACTATGGACCCTATTCACCGATGGCTCCTCAAATATAAAAGGTGCCGACTTAGGCATAGTCTTAATATCACACACGGGTGAAAAGACACGACAAGCTATCAAGTGTTATCCTATAACTAACAATGAAGCAGAGTATTAAGTTGTTATTGCAGGGCTTGAACTCGCACAGGAACTCTCGATCGAGCAAATCGTGATCAACAACGACTCCCAACTGGTAGTAAATCAGATGTAGGGGACTTACATCACTCGAGAGACTCGAATGCACAGTATCTTGAAAAAGCACGAGAGCTCGTGAGAAAATTCAAAACATGGAAGGTAATACAAATACCTATAGAGGAAAATGCAGAAGCAGATGCATTAGCTAACCTCGCAGCAGTCACGGAAGTAACAAACAAAGACAGTGCAATTTTCGTCCATCTATTCCACTCAACGATCGACCAGGACAGGAATAAGGTAACTTTCAACAACTTAACCTGGGACTGGAGAAACGAAATTCTTAATTTTTTGCAGAATGGCACAGTACCTGAAGACAGGAAAGCAGCTCAAGAACTTCGCCGCAAAGGTGCACGGTATTGCCTTATTCGCAACTCACTTTATCGCAAGATGTTCAGAGGACCCCTAGCTAAATGCCTCGGACCTAACCAAACGGAGTTTGTGATGAAAGAAGTCCATGAAGGACACTGCGTAAATCATACAGGAGCAAGATCCTTGGTAAAAACCCTAATCAGAGCTGGGTATTATCGGCCCAAGATGGAAGAAGAAGCCAAGAACTTCGTATCTAAATGCGACAGGTGCCAAAGGTTCGCTAATAACATGCATCGACCAGCAGAATTACTATATCCAGTTATATCACCATGGCCATTTATGAAATGAGGTATCGACATAGTAGGACCTCTTCCCCGGGCTAAGGGACAGGTACGGGTTTTACTTATATTAACCGACTACTTTACAAAATGGGTAGAGGCAGAAGCATTCAAACAAGTGTGAGAAAAGGAAGTAAAAAACTTCTTATGGAGAAACATAATATGCCGCTTTGGTATACCAAGGGAGATCGTGTGTGATAATGGCCCACAATTCATAGGTTCGCAAATCACAGAATTCTTCGAAAGCTGGCAAATCAAACGGATCACTTCAACACCATATCATCCCGTGGCTAACGGTCAAGCGGAATCAACGAATAAAATCATCATCAGCAACATGAAGAAGCGGCTAGATAGCCACGGAAGAGACTCCGTTCGCACTTTTCTATGGTTCAGAAGCCTTAATACTTGTGGAAATCGGCGAGCCAAGCATAAGGTTCATGACAGCTACGGGAGAAGCAAAAAATGATGAATTAAGGACTAATCTGGACTTGCTCGAACCACGAAGGGAAGAAGCATTAATACGGATGGCAGCCCAAAAACAAATAATTAAGCGCTACTATAACCGTAAAGCCCATCTTCGGTACTTCAAGATTGGGGACTTCGTCCTAAAAAAAGTCTTTAAATCAACGAAGGAAGCAGGCGCAGGAAAGCTAAATCCAAACTGGGAAGGACCTTACAAAGTCTGAGGCATAGCTAGGAAAGGGCGCCTATGAGTTAGAAGCTATGGGTGGCAGAGTTCTACCAAGAAGCTGGAACGCCATCCAGCTGAAGAAGTATTAATTCTAAGGAAAAGAAGTACCCCCGATCAGGTATCACACGTTCGATTTTATTTTGAACATTTAAGAATTTTACTAACTTTTTTAGATGATAGGCATAAAGTTAACCGATCACCAGATGATGATATTAGACCAGCAAATACGCGAGGAAATAACACAATTTCCGGTCTAGGGTTACACTTTCTGATGGACGTTTTAAAAGGTTAAGCAGTCATCATCTAAAAAACTATATACCTTCGAGTCCGGAATATTTTTCCTTTTAAGGAAAAGGACCACAAGGAAGGAATAATCAAGTGCTCGAGATCTCATTCTTCAAAGCTCAAACACTTGGGGGACTATACAGTATGGAAGGCTAAGATGAAGCAAAGAAGACTATCAGAAAGTCAAAAGCTCGAGCCTGAAAACCCATCTACCCAAGATGACAAGTGATACGAGCAGAATCGAAAGAGATCAAAAGAGTCATCCAAATACAAAGCCTAATGCAAAAATGCAAAAATCCTTCGAACATGTTCAGGTTGAAAGGCAAAATATTAGTCACGAGGAAGAAATGTACATCTTTATACTTATTCAAAATTGTTGTAACAAAAACAATTAGGGGTAAAAGATCATCATCAGTGTACTCATTCAAAAACTGCTATGATTAAAAATAGTTACGAAATCTTTGTACTCATATAGAAAACTGTTATCAAATAAAACAGTTGCAGATAAGAAAATATTTCCCTCGTACTTATTAGAAAACTATTTCCAACAAAAACAGTTGCGGGTAAAAACCCCAATTCTTATAATAACTGTTACTAATGAAAAATGGTTGCTCCCTTGTATTTACTCGAAAAAACTGCTACCTATGAAAAACAGTTACGAAATACAAGTGTATATCAAATCTGTTAAATAAAAATAGTTGCAACATGAGTCTTAGATGATAATCGTAAACACATGTAAAATGTCGTGGAAGTTCAAACAAAAAACTTCCCTTAGAAGCATTTCTAAACATGTGAAAAATTCCTATCACACTATTGCATTACTATGAAGTTGAGACGTCTTATTCATTAAGCATCAATCAAAAAGGGCCCTATCTTATAAATAAAGCCTATCATAAACAAAGGCTTATATTTTGAACAAACACCATGCCTACTATAAAAAGGTTCGAGTGATTTTAGCATTTTCATGCGAAATTTTAGAGGTAAAACTAAAAACCTCAAAAAGCAAGGCATGCAAAAGTCTTAAGAGAAAAACAGAAGCTCGAAACAAAAATGTAATAAATTTCATTCATATCAAAAAGAGCGGCTAAGTAAGAACTAAGTACTAACTAGTACTTAGCCGCATATAATAATTACATTTTTGTGCCCCTAAGTTGTCAGTTAGGGACTTCAAAGATCCAAATTTACCTCCGATGGAACTGGGGGTAACCACCAATCCAATAAAAAAAACAACAAGGAGAACCAATACTTTAATCTTCTTGTGGAGGAGGGATGACTTCTTCATTAACAGGAGGAACGGGAGCAACTTGAGGCGAAGAGGCACGAGCGGCAGAAGTTTCACCATCAGATGGAGAAAGATTAAGACCTTGTTGAGTCTTCTCCATAGCCTCTTTGGTTTTAGCTATTGTAGTGCTGAGGTCGAAACCTTCTTGACTCATCTCTGCCAATATATCAAGGCGAGAATTCATATACGCCCAACTTACATCAACAATAGCCGCTTCTTCAAGATCGTTATAATATTTTGCCCAAATTTGAAGCTCGGCTTTTAACCCATCCTTCTCTGCTTCAGCAGCTTCATGGGCAACCCTCGGAGGTACGATCGACTCCTCCAAAATTTGGACTCTATTTAATCCATTACGCAATTCTTCTTAGGTCCGGGAGAGTGATTGTACGAGTTCTCCAGAATATACCTCCTTCTGCCCTAGCAAATCCTCAAGTTCCTGATCTCCTTTGAGGCTTGAGACAAATGTTCAGCAAATGAGGATTCCAGAATGCTCTTATCCTTTTCAGCCTGGTTTGAAGAAGCCTTCTCCACCGCCAGTTCCGTTGCCCGTAATCCTCAGTTGTCTTTTCAAGGTATTCCTCTCCTCCTCTAAGGCGTCCATATCAATTCTCAAGTTATCATACTGTGCCCTTAGATTACCAAGATCAACCTACAATTCTCTTGTTTCCTGATCCGAACTCGAGATCCTCTTCATAAGCTCCATACCAATAAGGTTGATCTACAAGAAGCAAACCAATTAGATATGATAAATTATTTAGACATGGTAAAATTCACATGTGGAAATAGAATTGCACCATACCTTCAAGGAGGTATGCACCACTTCATTGGCCCAAGTAAGGGATGTATGGCTTGCTAGCTTGGTTTTCTCCATGGGACCTATCAAAGGTTTGAGCCATACCTCTGGCTCACCCGTCTTCTTGAAAAGACTTCCCTTAGTTGGAACCTCTATCATCACCCGCCGCATATCCATGCTGGAAGATCCTACTTCCCTAATGGAAGGCATGGAAGCAGGCACGGATGGGACAAAAGTACGCACTGAGGGTTGGGGAACTGAAGAAGTCACGGGCAAAATAGCTGGCACGAAAGATTGAAGAATTGAGGAAACCACAGGTAAAGATACAGCAGAAACTGTAATAGCTAAAGGAGCGGAGGACACACGAGGAACCGATGTAACATCTTCTCTTAAAGAGTTAGGAAAAATAATAGCTAAAGGAACATCATCAGGAGCAATATAAAAACCTTCATGGAACAAGTACTCAACAGAATCATGAACAGGGGACTGTGAAACGTTTTCAGAGGTTAAGGTTCTAACTGCAGACACGGAAGGCAAAGTCATGGGTGTAGACTCGTCGTCCAAAACCACCCGCCTTCTTCGTGACCTGTGCACCAAAGCACCCTCCTTTTCTTCTCTTCTTCTTATTATTCTTCTTCAGAACGGGACTCACCTACTTTCCTCTTTGAGGAAGACGAACTAACAATAATCTCTTGGGCCTGAGCCAGAGACATCTTTGGAACAGACGAAGCAGACACCATACGGGCAGAAAATCCTATTAAAAAGGGGAAGATTAAGCAAGAATAAAAGAAGGCTCTAGCAAGAAAGAAGTAAAAAACTTCACTTACCGTGGGTCTTTACATGCCAACCGTACTTCACAGCGAAGTACTTCCAAGACCTTTCTTATAATGGAGCGACTGACAACAACTGTTCTACCCAGTCACGGATACCGGCGACATTCTCAACAATACCCATGATTGCTGGAAGAAGAAGAAATAGATATGGTGTTAATAAAACATCTCAAAGAAAAACAAATGCGAACCAAAAATGTACTAACGTGCACGATTCCACTTCTCAGGGAAGAAAAGATTTTCTCCCCCCACTAAACCAGCAGTGGGAATAGTGACATACCGGAGGCACCAACCTCTGTCCTTGTCATCATCAGGGGTTACCAACACTCTCTTACTTCGAGCAACCAGAGTAAAAACCCCTTGACGAAACAGGACAAGAGAGTAAAGATGAATAAGATGGTTGAAAGTAAAAGGAACTGAGGCTAAGGAAGCTAAACTCTTAAGACACGCGACCACTCGCCATACAAGCGGACCAACTTGCCCCAAACAAATATCGAAGAAACGACAGAACTCGATTATGACTGGATCAATGGGAGGTCTAAACCCTAGTGTAAAAGGATACGTATGAACAAAAGAATAACCCGTCTTATAAGACGTTATTCTTTGATTACTGTTCGGAACATAAACAGGGAAATCAGACCACCAAGAACAATCCCTACGAACCAGGATAATATGGCCCTCAGTAATAAGGGTTGAATACCTCTCAACACTGTCTAAAAAAGAAGACTGGTCTATAAGAACTGGGTTTTCCCTAGTAAAGACAAATTCAGCGGGAATAATTTCATTAACTTTAGATTCACGAAGATGATCGCCTTTACCTCTAGATGAAGAACGACAAGACTTAGCCCTAGGAGAAACTAAATACCTAGTGGAAGGAGGAGAAATTATATGAGAGGAAGAAGAACCTCTAGAAGGAGTGGATCCTAAACTCCTTAACCTACCGCCCCTCCGACTCTTAGTCGGGGCAGAAGAAGGTGTTAAGTTTTCCACTTCTATTATTCTTTTAGGCTGATTTGATGAAGACATGTTTACAAAGGCAATGGAAAATTCTTTACAAATAAAGGAGACAAGTTATAAAATGTTTCGTGGAAGTAAAGAAAGGAAGAAGGGTATTTATACTTGAAGACGATCGTCAAAAATGGGAAAAATAATAATGAAAAGTCATAATTAAATGTGTCACTTCGGGACTGACGCAGCCGCAAAAAACCCTAAAAGGTGCCAAATAAATGCAGAACCAATCCGAGAAGGACACGTGGTATGAGCATTAAATGGAAGTGACAAACGACGCCTATGTTCATAAAAAGATGGGATGTTTCAAGGCAAAGCGGCGACAAAATATTCCCGCCATAAATGAGTATCCACTTACCAAATATTAATTGATAAATATATGGTAAGTGGGGGGACTATTTGTATTGGTAAAAAAGAGTTTCACTCGTAAGTCACCTCTTGATAACTCAGCCAGTTATGTGGACACAGGAGAACGCGACGACTGGATGTGATTCTTTGAAGAGATACGGAACAAAGATGCACGATTCAATAAACCCTCGAGCTCATCAGCTACGGAAAACTCGCTCTAATCGAGACAAGGAAGGGACACGGTCAGAGTGAATCTAGACAGAGTTACAGATAGATTCAGGAATCCCCAATTAAAAGCCCAGACGTTATGTAACCTTCATATAACAGTTACGGTTGCCCTTGGTAACGCCTAATTAATGTAATAATTAGTCATTAATGAGCAATTATTGCAAGAACCAAACGTTATATTAAGAAACCTCATATATAAAGTGAAAAAATATAACTTGTAAGGACATTTGATTTTCGAATACAATCTACTTTGCTTTTCTATATTTCTGCAATATTGTCTATTACTCGTTTCTCTTTATTTAGTATTATTTCCTTGATTATCCGTAACCCGTGTTCATCCTAGAAATAACTTTGGTCAAAGGATCTAATTCTTTGGTTAAACACCCACCCTACCCCTTAAGCCCCCTCCCCCTCGCGCAAATCCCCTCAAAAAATTTCTTTTACCTTTTTCTTGTATTTTCAATTTTCTATTTTTTGTTTTGTTTTTCTGCACCACCCACCCATCCCAACCCTCCTTCCTCGTAAAGTATTTTTCAACTTACACATTTTAAGGTAAAAGATTTTTTTTTGCAAGATGAACATGGGTTAAGTTGGGCGGGTTGAGCTATGACTTATTGTTTAGCCCATATTGACCCAACCCATCTTAGTCCAAGTACACTTTGGGTTGGGTTGGGTTGGGCTGGGCAATGATCCATATATTAACCTTATCCTTCTTGACCCGCTTAAGTTCAGTCCAACCCGCCCATTTGCCGCCCTGGTCAAACTATATAATACTGGCTTTGGTAGAACCTATGCACAAGGTTGTCCATAACATCTGTACTTATGTTGTTCCTTTTTTTTTGGATAATGAGAAAGTGATACCTGATGTGTTATCTCAACAGGAGCATGTGACAGAAATCCGTGCAATCATGTTGGGAGAATTGAATTATTGCCCGCAGGTTGGTTATGTTTTAAGACAGGGTTTTCTGTAATTGTTGATCAAGTTTGCAGTGTTCTCCATATGTTTCTTTTGAACTGTATATATTTCAGTTTGGCCTTTACATTCCCAAAACATTAAAAAAAACAATTTTAATTTTATGGGCACCAATGACCCTATTTCTTTTCCTTCACTAGAGATCTAAACAAGACAGTCCTCCAAATCAGTTTTATTCTACTAGAAGCAAAAAAGAAAGCTTAGTACATCTCTTATATATACAAAGTAAAACATGGGTACAAAGAGCAATGACTTGCACGCTAATATGTCCAGGGGATCAAGCCAAGTTGGAGCTCCTTATTTGATTCGTACTTGTGTGGATTATGGCTGTCCAACGGTCCGGGACGGGACAAAACAACATTTAGCCGGGACGGGTCTAAACGAGACATGATATATGGGACGAAACAGTAGGCCCATTCCATCCCGCTAACAAATGGGATGGGACGGGACGGTTCACGGGCCCTAAGTGGGTCTTTTTAAAATAAAAAATCATTATTATTTAAGTATTAAATTTGACAACGGCTAGTTTTTTGACATTGACTAAGTTTTTAAAGTTTGCAACGACTAGTTTTTGACTTATTTAATAAACTTAAAACTTAATAAATTATAAAGAAACTAAGTAAAGAATTACAGAATATTAAAACAAAAGACTTGTAACGATTTAGTAATTATTAATTTATTTAATATAATTTCAAGCCATTAAATAACTAAGTAAGAGTGTAAGATAATTCATAAAAAAAATATTCAAGGCTTAGAGCCTTTTATTTTATTAATAGAACTTTGAAATTCACATACAAATACAATTCTTTTAAAGAGCACCTAATCTACGTAGTCACCTTATGGGAAGGGTGCTGTTTGAATTAGGCCTCTTAGTAGCCAATTACAAATTATCATATTAATATTTGTAAGCTCCTTACAAATTACCATACTTCAACATTACGCATACCCCTTACAAGGACGTTGCCCAGTGGCTCTATTTAAAAAAAAAAAACTTAATTCACGTGAGATAGGCGGGACAGTCGGAACGGGACGGGATGGAATAAACGGGACGAAATGCGCCGCCCGTCCCATCTGTGTACCGTTTAGTATGGGCCCCCATCCCATTTAGAACTAAGTGGGCCAGAACGGGACGGATCGGGACCAGGCCGGCCGGGCAGGCCCATCTCGTTGGACAGCCATAGTGTGGATACAAGCATAATTTATACCATATTAAAATGCTTAAAAATGGATGTGTGGAATCAATCTTTTCACAGATGGGGTAATCATAAAGTTCTGACATGACAAGGTAACACTATGAAGTCTTACAAACAGCCTATGGCTATTATTTAGAATGTTCCATTAGTATTGTCAAAGCAAAGAAGAACAACAGTGAATGAAACAAGTTAGAATTGCAAAGAAAAATTTCTGTTATTATGGTCCTTTTGTATCTTCTTTCAGATTTGTAGACCACTTCCCACGGAAGGTCAGGTTCGTAGCATCGTTAATGAGATAAAGCATGTAATTACAGAAAGTTCAAGTAAGAAACAAGGACTCACAGAGAGAGAGAAACCGGAAGACTTTGATGCTGAGGAAGCAGAATTGTTAAGGGGGGGAAAGAGAGCAAGAAGAAGAAGTTTTCGAGAATGTATGTTCTATATAAGAACGGAGTTCAGACGTAAGCACACCGAGTTTTCCTTTTACAAGCATTTTACTTTGAATCTACCATTATTTTTAAATCCATCTAACATTTTATTAGGTTGGTGAAATATTGATAACATTGATCAGAGATTTCAAGGCTGCTTTCTTGCCTTTCCTTGAGGAGTTGTCACCATATTTGTTACCTATGTGGGTAAGTCATAACCTCTAAACCCTCTAGATTGTTTTTTATTATATATATTATTGTTTTCCACATTGAATTTTTCTTGCTTTTATGAAGGCCAAGGAGACAACAACTAATGAGAGATGTACATCTATTTGTATATCTTCGATGCTCTAGTGGAGGTGTTCCCTGAAGAAGCTCTAAAGTACGTCGATTTGTATGGTTTTTTTATCTAATGCTAATTCTCAACTTTGATACTTACTTCCTGTGAAAATTAGGTACTATGATGTTTGTCTTCCATTAATTTTTGACGCAAGCAATGATGAAAATCCAGCTGTTAGACAGGTTTGTACATCTTTAGCAGTTGTAACAGTTTTCAGTCAAGTTGCATTTACTATTTGATTTGTCGGAGAACAATATGTCATGTTCAGGCTGCTTTTTGTGGACTTGGACTGTGCGCGGAATATGGTCGTTCTTCTTTCAAACCTTTTGTTGTAGGTATGTTATTATTGAATGTGATACTTAAGACTATTTTCTACATGGAGAAGGGGACAAGAAGTGATATGTTTTTTTGTGTTTACTTAAATCTTATGACCTGAACCAGAGGCTCTGTCAAGGATCAAAGTAGTGATAATGCATATGAATGCTCTTGAACCTGGCACTTAGTAAGATATGTCAGTTTCATGGTGAAAGTATTGACTTAGCCCGGGTATGTTCTTTTATTTGTTTATGCATTCTTACACCTTCAGCTCATATACAATTGAGTTGGCATTCCAAAATTTCAGTTATGAATTTGGGGTAATTCATTGCATGCATATATCATATAGTTTGAGAAATATCATAATGTTTGATCTCATTATTGTTTTTCAATATTTATGTTATAGATTTTAAAAGCTAAAAGACAGTAAGCCAACTGAATCATCCCCACAATTCCCAAAGACTTGCGAATATACTCTGCCATGTTTTAACCATACGTACAGATATTTACAAGAGTTTCATATTAGTCATTTCTTGTTTATTTATTTGCTTTACCTTTTTAGTTGAAAGGTGTTTTGGTTAAGCAATGAGGACTATTCTATAACTGACTTAAATTGACTAACAACATTACTGTGACTGTAATTTCCCCAGAATTCTTATTCCAAGTCATTTGGTAGGTTATTCCAGTTTGGTTGAATTGCCTGCCTATAAAAGCTGAGTTTGACGAAGCCAAAGATGTTCATGAACAGTTGTGTTCAATGGTCGAAAGGTACTGGAACTGGATTGGTTTGCTCTAGTATTGGTTTTGTTACTCATTCACTCTGGATTGGTTTTGTTACCTTGGCATTGATAATCAAGGCTGTTTACAGGGGTAAACCGATTATATTTGCTTTTACCAGTTGCTTTACATTAAATTGTTGATTAGAAATGTTTTCTGTAGATATAATTGTGATTGTTCTTAACGAAAGAATGTACATTTCAAATGAATTTTGTAATTTCAGATTCAGGGAAAGCTAAACAAAACACATCTTCCAAACGTTTGAAGCAATATATTAATATTGTTGTAACTAGTTTACAACTTAATGATATTCCAGCTGGAACAATTTTGATATATTTGGCATAGGCGGTGAAACCATTTAATACAGATGAATTATTTACTTCTCTGATATGGGGATTTGACTTGACAGAAATCATCTAGTTGGTGGTTGTTACTGGGATTTTTCAATGTTTTCAATTAGCAATTCAAATGTATCAACATTGTGCTTGCAAACTATAATTGTATGTGTTTACCAAATTTTCTTAATTTCAGGTCAGACAGAGAAGTTTTAGGTCCCAACTATCAGTACCTTCCAAAAGTTGTTTTAATTTTTGCAGAGGTTAGTTTGAGATTACAGCCTAAATTCCATTTAGATAGTTTATTGATCTACCAACATGTTTATTTTTATTGAAGTAACCTTTATATCTCTGTAGCCATCCAGTAACTGGAAGTTGCTTCTTCTGTAGGTTCTATGTGCCGGAGAGGATCTTGCTACTGAAGGAACTACAAAACGCATGATTAATCTTTTGAGGCATTTTCAGGAAACAATACCACCAGCCTCCTTGGCATCGGCATGGTCACTGCTATTGCCTCAGCAGGAGATGGAGTTGGAATCCGTTTTATCAGCCTGCTTGGCATCGGCAAGCCAAGCGATTACTTATGACAATGTTCCATCTTGTAATTTTTGAGGGACTTATATTTAAGAGCTTCGAGTTATAAAAACTCATCATCTTTTATGTCCCATTTCCCCCAACTGAAATGAGACCAATTCCACATTCCACCACTAATGTTGACTTTCGTTCTCAACTAGACCTCCGGGCTACTACTTTTTCTTTTTCTTTTATTCGAACATATTATAGATCTTAAAGATCAAATAATTGAATAAAAGGAAATGTGAGCTACTGGAGAATATAAAATAAAACAACTTGTATGCAAAATGTCAATGCCACATTAGATCATTGACATTCTTGTTCATTGCAATTTATCAGCTACACCAGGTGGTGCAGTACTGTTTAGCAAAGTTGACTGGTTTGAGCCGATTGATTTCGGCACCATACGTTTTTAAATAAATCAAGTAATAAAATTAGCAAACTTAGTTGTGCCAAAAATCCTAGAGGTCTTGTGTCCTGAGTTATTTCTTCAATTTGATTTGGTCTATTTGTCCTTTCCTTTTCGGGTATCCAAAAGAATCAGTTGACTAACTAAGCCCATATTATGCACCTCCTACAAATGGAAATGGTGTAGACCCGGGGGCGCATTTATAGGGGAAATTATAGGCATGTGAATCTATGGTCTCTCTACGAAGTTAGATATATATATATATATATATATATATATTTTTTTTTTTTTTTTTGAAATTGGTTAACTGTTGGTACCCATGCTTCAAAAATGTTGAATGATGCACTTGATTGGAGGTTGAGTTAATTATTTACCAAAAGGAATAGGGATCAATTCCCACTTAATGATATTTTCCTCCTTTCTTTTAGTAGTGCACCCATGTACTAGAGATTCTAGATCTGCCTATGTGTAGACCATGTCGCCTTGCTTCGCTTTACCCTACACGAGAGACGTTTCCTGTTTATCATATACTGTTTTCTTTATTTGCCTAATTTAAAAGTAAAAATATCAGAAGAGTGCTTGGGATCACATGATGCCACTTGTATGTAAAAAATTACTATACGTACTTAAGAGCCTTAATTTTTGAAAAATAAGGATAGTTGACCTTAGTATGTATTCGCACGTCTCAAATTATTCGTTATGTTTTTCTTTTACACCTCTTAAGAATATTAATTAGGAGTATGGTTGAACTATTTTACGTTATTTATGTCTTAAGATATAATCTCTCTTCATTAAATATTTATTTTATTTATGAATTAATTTCATTTTCAAGAACAATTATTATTAAGGTTAAAATTGGAAAAATATAATTTACTTTCTCTTGAACTTTTAAAATGCCAAAATAATTGGAGATACTTTTCACTTTTTCATATGGTATTGGTGGGAAACATCTTTTCTATATATTCATTTGATTTCATGTTAGATAAACTGCATTCTCACAGCTCCATATACTCCTCTCTCTCTCTCTCTCTCTCTCTCTCAAAATACTGTAATGGATGTTCCGTCCCAAACATTTATTTCCGAATACATGTGGAGCACCAAAGATCCTGACTCCCTTGCTATTAAGCTTTCTCTCTTTATCTACTCTTCTGACATTGATTTCCGTGAAAAGTGTGCTGTCTTCCTAAAGAAGTTGCTTACTTCTGATAATGACTTGTCCACTTGGTGGAATCTAAGTGTTTCAACTCAATCCACCATCAAAGCTATTCTCCTTAAACGCATTTCTATTGAAGAATCTGAATCCATCCTCAAACACCTCGGCGACACTGTTTCGTGTCTAGCAACTTCACTTCTCCCACATAACAACTGGCCTGAACTATTGCCATTCTTGTACCAATGCCTTGATTCATCTTCATACAAGTTAATAGAATCAGCTTTCTCTATATTTGGGCAACTAGCTCACGACCTAGGCAATACAGTAGTCCCTTGGGTAAAACATCTGCACTCACGGTTACTTAATACACTAAATGATGATACCCTCGATCTTGATTATAGGATTGCGGGCATGACTGCTGCGATCACCTTCATTCAGTTTCAATGCGTATTAAATTCAAATCAAAAGGAGCGGTTTCAGGAGCTATTGCCAACTCTACTGAGGAGGTTGACTGATACATTGAGCAACAGTGATGAGGAGGTCGCAGCACACGACGTGCTGATACTTTTCATGAAGTTTGCAAAGGATGAGCCTAGGTTCTTGAGGAGGCAGCTAATGGATGTGGTGTCTACCATGTTTGAGATAGCAGAGGATGAGAGTTTGAAAGAGGCGACGAGGCACTTGGCAACTGAATTTTTGTTAACTCTGGTTGAGACGAGAAAGAGGGCCCCTGGTATGATGAAGAGGCTGCCCTTGTTTATTAGCAGATGTTTTGCATTGTTATTGAAATTATTACTAGATGTTACGGATGACCCTGCTTGGCATAGTGTCGAGATCATGAAAGATGATACAGGGGAAACAAGTAACTTCAGTTTTGGCAAAGAGTGTTTAGATCGGTTTTCTCGTGCATTAGGAGGTAAATCTATTGCTCATATTGCCATAGAGCAGCTATGCACTTACTTGGATGCCCCGGAGTGGGAGAAGCGCCATGGAGCTATCTTTGCACTTGATTTCATTGCTAAAGGTTGCTCAAAGGTACAACAACATATGATCTTAGTTGTGTATTTATAATGGCTATGCTTTGATTATAATGGATATTATTTCAATTCGTAGCAATTAAGCTGTGTTTTTGCTGGAAAACTGCTTAACTTTATAAGATAGTTTGCCCGCATCCTACTAATTTTCCTGAATACTTTACATCATGTTTATCATTTAAATTCGACTCTTTGATTTTGTTTTCTCTTAGGCGATTACCTTGGAATCATGGCTTCTTTGCTATTACAGGTGATGATTAAGAATCTGGAGCAAGTGGTTGATATGGTTCTTAACTGTTTCGAAGATCCTCATCCTCGAGTCAGATGGGCTGCTTGTAGGGCAATTTCCTCATTGTTGATTGACTTCCATCCAGATATGCAAGAACGATATCATAACCAAATAATCCCTGCATTAACCGCAGCTATGGATGATTTTCATCCACAAGTGCAGGTTTGTCCTATGTGTTATGTACAATTTAAGTATGCTGCAAGTTTTCCCAAAGAACAATGTCAAACTAAAAATAGATTAGATTATCATTGATACATGAAACAACCAGCAGAAGTCTTTTTCTTAATTGCACCTTTACGAGGAAGTTGCATAGGTTTTCTGCCTTCAATTTTAAAAGTTTGGTTTTTTGTCCACAGAGAGAATACTTGAGTAGTTTCTTTATCAGGACACTCATCTTATTGCATTTGCTTGATTTCTTTATGCAATCATACTCTGAGAAGTCGCTTGGCTATATATGGCTTCATTTGCTTAGTCATAACGCTTGTTCCCAACTATTCCTCAGTAACTTGTGGTTTTCTGCTACATGAGGCAAATTAAGGATGAATTGTGTAGCATCCCTTCTGGAGTTTTGCACAATTAGCATTAAAGTTTTATCTAACTTGTTGACTTCAACAACGTGTTTCTGGAAAATTTTATTTTGACATTATTTTGGTTGCAATAAGAGCACTCTTGCTGACTTACAAGAACATTGAATGAATGTAATATATGAAATCATAGAGGAAGTAATTATCACTGAATGTTAGGGGATGAATCTAAAGCTTACCCTTTAAATAAAGATTGGAAAAAAATCATAAGGTTAAAGATTTGATAGATGCGACGTTACTCCTCCATTCAATTGCTGATGCCAACTAATTTGGTCTTTTTACTTTCTTTTGGCATTTCTATAGGCATCTTCCACTAGAGCTCTCTGCTTCTTCTGTGTGCTCGGCAAGCCAGAAACTTCAATAACTTACCTAGATGGAATAGTTAGCAAACTGCTTGTACTTCTACAGGTACGCGAATATAGAGGCATCAAATTGTAGGTACTTCACTGCTGACAAGTGCAAAGAGATTAATAATGTCTTTTTCGGCTTTTTGTTGCTTGAAACGCAGAATGACAAACCAATAATCCAACAACAAGCATTAACTGCATTAGCTAGTATATCTCATTCTGTTAAGGTATTGACTGGTGCATTTCTTTTTGACTCAGTTATAATTCTACTGATATTATGAATCATGAAGATTAATATTTTATACGTCAACAGGAGCACTTCGGAACCTACTATGACACTGTTATGTCACACTTGAAAACTGTCCTGAGGAACACAGATCTGAAATCTAATCTCATTCTTCAGACTGCAGTAGGGTGCATAGGCTCTGTTGCGGAGGCTGTTGGCAAAGAGAAATTTAGGGGCGACGAAAAGCAGGTCTTCTACCAATTATGCCCCAGTATTGAATACGTATATTGATGCCATTGATTGAACACGTATTTTGATGCCATACTAATGGGATAGTGAACACATCTTTTTTAGTTCCATACTCCTGGGATACTGAGCACATATATTGACGCTATTGCTCAGGATCGGTTCGTTCTTGTTTTATTTGTTATGCTTTGTCAAATGGCTTTACTGTAGTCAAACCATAGTATAGATTACTCTTGTTTGAGTTATTACATCTTTCAGCAATTATGTACAACTAAATAATGTCAGGGATACCTTTCTGCATGCCTCTCCTGGAATTCTTTTTCTTGTCTTGGCATGCTGTGGTGTGAGCTTATTTTCCTTTTGTCATTTCTCAACATAGAGCTTACTTTTATTTTATTTGTTTCCTTTCTGATGTTTTCATTAAAGGTTATGGAAGTGCTTATGTCATTACAAGGATTACAAGCGAACGGGGACGGTCCTCTTATTATTGACTTGCTAACAGTATGTGTTAATCACTTTATTTTAATATCAAAGTTTCTTTTTGGGTTGGCCTCCCTTTATCTTCTTTATTTCATTGCAGGCATATACTGGAATTTGTCATTGCCTTGGACAGGATTTTCTTCCTTATATGAGTGCAGTCATGCCCTTTTTTATTCAATGTGCTCAACTTGAACCTGGTATGACCATCTCTACACAGTCGGACTATGGAACTAATAAATTTGATGATAATAGGTAAGCTTTTATCATTGAGGTTTGAGTTTTTCCAAGTTCCTTTAGGTTTCTTTCTTTTGGTTGATTTATATAGATGAACTACGTCGTGTATAAACGGGCATCCATCTATTGCTTAAGGTTTTAAGCTGGATGCTCAGATTCTTTCAGATTATATCAGAGCCGTATTCTCTCAGTCGTGTATCCACATTAGTGATAAACATGACGCTAACCAATAGGTATTGGATTAGCTAACCGGTAGTATACAAGATGGAATCTCTCAGTGTATAATATTTGCATATGATTTGTATTAACTGATTAAACTGGTAAGGATACCTGCCAAATTCTTGAACTATGGAGTAGCACTGTAGAGAAAGGGTTTTATGATAAGTAATCCATCATCAAGCCTCTACTCACTATGTTCTGCATATGCTGCTGACTCAAAGTCTCAGTTGGATTGCTAAATCCTAATTTCAAATTCTTCCGATGCACCTGTTTCTGCCTTACCCTACAACGGTTAATTAAATAATCACTTCTTCTGAATACGATTAAAATTTTGTTCTTTTTTTGGATTTATCAAGTAGTAAGACTTCCGGGAGAGGTGGTTATTTTGGAGTACGTAGGATTTTACTTTGGCTTCGCATTTTGCAGTATAGAGAAAGTCAAGAAACGAGAAGTTCTACAAGTGAAAGCTAGAGGCTGTGCTATGCTATGCCTTTGTGCTGAAATATTAAAGGAAGACTTCTACCCATGGATTTCTCAGGTTGCCATGAATGATCACCTACATGTTTTTCTTTTTCTCATGTGCTGTTGAGTGAAGTCAAATTAACCAAGTGACATCAATGGTGCATGAAACAGGCTGTCTCAATTTTTGTTCCGCTTCTGATATTCTATACCCGCAATGATGTCAGGATACATGCTGTTAATTGTGAGAATTCTCGTGATTTCATATGGTTTTTTTGTTTTCATGTAAATTTTCCTGTGCTGAAGCAATTTTCTAATTTTTGCTGTCTAAGCCATGTCCCTCCTGTTGAGTTCTGCTAAGCTGGCTGTTGAGAAAGGGATTGCTCAAGGTGGAAGTGAGTCTTATTTCACAAAGTTGTCAGACTATATGGTACTGGCTTTGGTAGAGGCTTTGCATAAGGTTGTCTTAACATCAGTATATGTTGTTTCTTTTTCTTTTTTTTTCGGTTGGTAAAATTTTTAAGATTGGTCGATTTGGATTAAGAGAAAGTGAAACTTAATATGCTATCTCACGCAGGAGCCTGTGACAGAAATATGTGGAATCATGTTGTATGGATTGAATAATTGCCTGCAGGTTAGAAAGTTTTTTCCTATGATGGTGGTATATTTCTGTTTTAGCTTTTTATATTCCAATATGATCTAACTGTTGCCTATACATTCCCACACAATAAATAACTCCAATTTTTATGGTCACGTTGATATATGACTAAATTTCTACTAAAAGTAAAAGAAAGCTTAGTACAACTCTTGTATATATTCTTGTTATGTGTGTGAACACATGCAGAATTTATACCTACAAAGGCTAAAAGTGGTGTTTGGACAGATAGCGCAATCACAAAAGTTCTCTTCACATGACTAAGTAAGACTAGTGAGTCTGACAGAAAGGTTACTAAATTTGTATTAGATGGGCTCCATAGAAAAACCTTATTTCAGCACATCCCTGTTAAGTCAACTTATGAAAATTATTTTCGATGTTTTCTTAGTAGTGTCAAATCAATAGACAACAACAGTGGCAGAATGCAAGTAAAAATGGCAAAAGAACTATTTCTGTCATAATGATCCTTTTGTAGTACATGTTTTCAGATATGTGGACCACTTGTCACTGAAAGTCAGGTTCGTAGCATCGTCAATGAGATAAAGCATGTCATTACAGAAAGTTCAAACAGAAAAACTGAACTGAGAGAGAGAGAGAAAACAGAAGACTTTGATGCTGAGGAAGCTGAATTATTGAGTGCGGAAAGAAAGCAAGAAGAACAAGTTCTCAGCTATGTATGTTCTCTTATAAGAATAGACTTCAAACATCAAGCGCACGATATTGTCTTTCTCCATAATTCTCGAATCAAAATCGTTTTTATTAGGTTGGCGAAATATTGCGCACGTTGATCAAAGCTTTCAAGGCTTCTTTCTTGCCTTTCCTTGACGAGTTGTCGCCATATTTATTACCTATGTGGGTAAGTTATAACCAATATCATCTTAACACTCTTGGTTGTTTATATCTTATTGCTTCCCACATTCATTTTCTCTTGCTTTTTGAAGGCCAACGAGAATACAACTAACGAGAGATGTATATCTATTCTCATCTTTGATTCTCTTGTAGAGGAGTGCCCTGAAGCAGCTCTAAAGTAGGTCTATATATTTGTATTGGGTTTTTCTTAAATTGGGTTCCAAAATTGACAATTGCGTCATGTAAAAATTAGGTACTACGATGTATATCTTCCTTTAGTTTTAGAAGCAAGCAATGACGAAGACCCAAATGTTAGACAGGTGTGTACATCGTAATGGTTGCAAAAGTTTTCAGTCAACTTGCGTTTGCTATTTGTGCTTAGTGCTTACATTGATGTTTTTTTCAGAATGCTCTTTATGGACTTGGCCTTTGGGCGGAATATGGTCCGTCTTTTTTCAAACCTTTTGTTGGAGGTATGATATTGTTGAATGTGATATCGAGATCCTTTTCATCATGGAGAAGGGAATAAGAAGTGATATGTTTGTTGTGCTTACTTAATCTTTTGACGTAAACCAGAGGCTCTTTCAAGGATCTATGTAGTCCTTACGCATTTAAAAGCTCGTGAACCTGAAAATGAAAGTGCATATGATAATGCTGTCTCTACACTTGTTAAGATATGTCAGTTTCATGGTGAAAGTATCGACTCAGCCCAGGTATATGTCCTTTTTTTTGGTTATGCATTCTTTTCTTTTATTCTCTTGTTCTTATGTTGTTCTCCTAACTCTACAAGTAATCACATGCGAAAAAGGAAGATTTCACGTATTTTTTTGCATACATCTATTCTGAGATTCTTTCTCCTTTTTCAGATGATACATTCGTATACAAATTTCTCAAATTTTTTGTCCTTCCAACTTATTTAATTAAACTATAGTTGAGGGTGTTTCAGTCAGTAGAAAAGGAACCGTAGATACTTCCATATGTTAAGGAAATTGACTGCAAATACTTCATGTGATTAGTACGACGGTGTGTGTTGTTTGTTAATACCTTTTGATAAGGTTTTGCTTCATTGTGAATGTGCTCATCCATTAAATTTGGTAAAACATAATATTCTGGTCTGTATAGATGAAATGATGCTCCTCCAATGTAATTTCCCATAATTCTTATTCCAACTCATTTGGTAGGTTATTCCAGCTTGGTTAAATTGCCTGCCTGTAAAAGCTGACTTGGTTGAAGCCAAACTTGTTCACGAACAGTTGTGCTTAATGGTCGAAAGGTACTGGATTGGTTTGGTCTAGTTTTATCCTCATTTACTCTTATTACTATTTCAAGTCTTGGTTTTGTTACCATAGCATTACTGGTCCATTGCTATTTTGCGGTTGTTTTTCATTACTTTATAATTTACCATAGCATCAATATCATTTATCAAACTTCTTTAAGTTGTTGTAAAACCAAAAATGAGAACATCACTGATGTTTGCCAGATAAACTTCTTTGTTTGCCAGACAAATTATTTGAAGTAGCATATTAATAGTGTAGTAACTAGTTCAAGTTAAGGATAGTGCAGTTGCAGTAGTTTTGATATACTCTGGTATAACAACAATTTCAATAGGTGGTGAATCATTTAAGACAGATAATAATTGATTTCTCTGCCGCGATCCAACTTGACAAAAGCATCTTGCTGGTAGTTGTTACTGTGTTTTCAGTAAACAAATTAAACATTAACATGAAGTTTTCAAACTCTAATGTGTCTCATGTATAACGCCTTTTTGGTCTTCTAATGTAAACCAATTTTCTCACTTGCAGGTCCGACAGAGAACTTCTAGGTCCCAACTATCAATACCTTACAAAAGTTGTTTCAGTTTTTGCAGCGGTCAGTTTGAAATCAAACTATTAGATGCTAGATTGAGTTGTTCATTTTGATAGATATAAAGATTATGCAAATGTGATTCTTTTACATATTATTTGTAAGATAATTATTAAAACCTTATGAAATTTTTGTCAAAGTAACCTCTATATATATGTAGCCATCCGTGATTGAAAGTTGATTCTTCCTAGGTCCTATGTGATGGAGAGGGTCTTGTTACAGAAGAAACTGCAAAACGCATAATTAATCTTTTGAGGCATTTTCAGAAAACATTACCAGCAGCCACCTGGGCATCAGCATGTTCATTGCTATTACCTCAGCAGGAGATGGAGTTGGAATCCATTCTATCACTTAAGGAAGATGCTAACTTGTCATCAGTACAATGAAACCTAAAGTCCAATGAACTTGTGCGAATCAATCATTTTGATGCTTGATTCTCTCACAAATATCATTCTCTTATGGAGAAAGATTTTTGCCAAAGTTCGGGTCTAGTCATTTTCTTTTATTTTTGTTTCTTAATAACATTGATTACAATTTTTGTTTCTTTATTTCTGATATTTTTGCTGCCATTTGTTTCTATATCTGTTTTGCACCCCTCTATTGTAAAACAACATAATATAGTACAACAATAATAACAACAATAAGCCCACTAATTTTCCACAAGTGGGGTCTGGAGATAAGATGTATGCAGCCTTACTCTTACCCTTCCAGGGCAGGGAAGTTGTTTCCAATAGACCATTGGCTGGAGAACGGATGAAAGAAGATAAGAAGAAACAAAAAAAAAAAATGTGGTGCCCACAAGTAGGAATAAAAAAAATGTGGTGACCATGTAGCCTTTCCTCGTTTGACCCTATATGAATGTTTCCGTGTTTATCATATACCGTTTTCTTGACCACCTAATGCCCCACTTGTATGTCAAAAATACTACTCCCTCCGTGTCACGGTCCAATTTTAGATCATGACCAGCGCTTAGGAGCAAGTGTCCCTATGTAACCTCATCAGTATTTTACAGAAAATCAGACAGAGTTTCCCCTTTTTTGGGACTATCCAAAAGGGTTCATGTCTCATAAACAAATAACAACCAATCAATATTCACCTAAATCAGTCACAATTTTCGTCAACTAACCAAAAATAAATTTTCACCTACATTACAAACCTTACCAGCATAACAATACTAAACCCATCTCAAAAATACAGAAAAGAAGTGCAATACTAGTATCTTGCCCAATATAACGAATGAATACTCATGATACTAATAAAAATGACTATTGAGCGACTCTAAAAGTTCAAAGTAAAGACGGTAGCAATAATTAAACTCTACGTCCACGCGAATAAGAGTGGGGTTCACCGGGAACTATCAACTTGTGTACTATAATTAACGAACTCGCTCGTGTTAACTGTTATCTCTGTAAAAATAATAGCGGGGAGTGAGTCGCCAACTCATTGAGTAATAACACTTAACTACAATAGGAGCAAGTGTCCCCAAGTAAGGCTCATCGGTATTTTACAAAAAATCAGACAGAGTTTCCCCTGTTTTAGGACTATCCAAAAATTTTCCTGTCTCATAAGCAAAAAGCAACCAACCAATATTCACCTAAATTAGTCACAATCTTCACCAACTAATCAAAAACGAGTTTTCACCAATATTACCAACCTTACTAACATAATAATACTAAACCCATCTCAAAAATACGAAAAGAAAGTGCAATATTGTAACTAGTCCAATATAGCAGATATATACTCATGACACTAATGAAAATGGCTGTGGAGCGACTCTAAGATTTCAAAAGAAAAGATGAAAACAATAAATAAACTATTCGCCCACGCGAACAAGTGCGGGGCTTACCAGGAACTGTTAACTCGTATTCTCTAATTAACGAAACCCTCACTCGCGTCAACTGCTATCTCTGTAAAAAAAAAGGGGAGTAAGTCGCTAGCTTAGTGAGTAATAACACTGAGCCAATTCCTTGGAGTCTGATCACTATGTTTTTTATTACTTAATGTAATAGTATGTGAATGAAAAAGGAGATAACCAATTTCTATGTTTGTCATTATATTGATGATACTACCATCTCTAGGACAGAAGGTTTAGACTTTCTTATTTGTAAAAGAATATACTTTTGATGTTCTAAAATGTCAATACCACACAAGGGGGAGGGGGTGATTTGCATATTTTCGCGTGCACTAGTTATAGAAGGACCAGGTTCTTCTATGTGCTCCAACCTATACTGTTTGCGGAATAATAAATACAGAAAATAAAGAACACAAGGATTTTACGTGAAAAACACCTGGCTCAAAAGGTGAAAAACCACGACCTACTTTCCAGTAGGATTTTCCCAAACACTCCACTAAAATCACTAAGCCAAAAACAACATTTACAAAAACTCTTTGTAAACCTAGGACTAACTCTAATCTCTTTGTGGCAAACTAGCCTCTAGCTATTTGCGACAAACTCCAAGTTAGCTATAACTTGAACACTCAGTACCTATTACAAATGCTTCTAGATAAAGCTATAAAGGTACAAATTGAAATCCTTACTACAAGTTAACTAGACTAAAAGACAACAGTTGGAACTGGTTCTTCTAGCTGGTCCAAGTAGCTTCAGAGTCGCACACTTAAATCTCACACGAGCTGCTTGCAAAATTGCCTTGCTAATTTTGCTCTCAATTATTGCTTAACTTTTTCTTTGTGCGTATATGTACAATAAGAACAATCTGCAATATATATGATTAGTAGACGAGAAATTTACTAGAGTTCTAATGCTACTCTTCCTTGGTGGAAGAGTTCTATTTAATCTCAACTCCTCGAATCCTTCCTTATCTTTGATTCTGTTCTCCTTACTATCTTGCAATCTTTTTGGTTAGGAGATATCTTTTTAATTCTCATATTTCATTTATCTCCTGCATGTGCACCTCACGTGCCTTTAACTCTGAATGTGTCTATGTCGCCAGTGATAGACCCGGTTCAACTTTAAGTTCCTTTGTCAATCTTCAAAACCATTCAATTTCTTGAGCCAACAAATTCCCCTTATTTGATGATGACAAACTCTGTGCTTAGACCTGTAACCAACTTAATCCAACATTAACACATTTTAGAGTATTGAGCATTTATCATAAAAGAACCAGGTTCATTAGGTTATAAATATCACATTTTCAGAATAGTACATGACCATATGACCATTTTCCCCCCCTTTTGGTATCATCGAAAAGTTGCAATTTTTAGAAAGTCCCAGATATTTAAGAATTACTCATGGCCACTAGGGCAACTGCAAGTGCAATCATGGATTAATTATCAATAGGAAACAAAGAATGCAATCTCTCAAAGAAAATGAAAAAAGATTAAGAGCAAAAGCAGCAAAATTCATTGATAGAAGCATTGTTCAACCACAATCCACAAGAAGAAACAAAAACAGTTAACATCATGAGCAAAAGAAACAAGAAAAGTCCCTAATCTGGGTCACTGAAAGTCGAAGACAGGCTGGACTACTAAGGCTAGGAAGGAAGACAGGATCTGATACCAATTGATGTTTTGTACGTCAATACCACACACGGGGGGGGAGGGGGGGGGGGTGATTTGTGTGGTGTCCAATGTTTCTCTTAAACTAGTTATAGAAGGACCGAGTTCTTCTATGTGTTACAACTACTACTGTTGCGGAATAATAAATACAGAAAGTAAAGAACAAAAGTATTTTACGTGGAAAACACCCGGCTCAAAAGGTTAAAAAAACCACGACCTACTACCCAGTAGGATTTTCTCCAAACACTTCACTACAACTCTAAGCCAACAACAAAGTTTACAAACTCTTAAAAACCTAAGGATTAACTATAACCCTTATAGCAACACACCACAAGTTGTTGCGACTACGTCAAGTTAACTCTAACTTGAAAGATACAACTCGGATACCTAGTACAATTTGCTTCTAAGAAAGCTGAAAGGTACAACTCAAAATGCCTACTACACTTTGAACTAGAAATAAAGAAGGACACATAAGAATCTTTATGGAGCTGGTTCTTCAATGTGGTTCGTGTAGCTTCAGGATCGCACTCTGTCATAGGAATTGCTCACAAAATGCCTTGCTATTTTGCTCTCAATTCGTGCTTAACTTCAGTATGTGTGCATCAATTATAAAAGAGAACAACACTGATATTTATAGAGTTAGTAAATAAAGATTAACTAGAATTCTGATGCTACACTTCCTTGGTGGAAAAGTTCTAGTTGATTTCAACTTCTAACTCCTTCCCTATCTTGGATAATGTTCTCTTTGATTAAGGAGTCCTTCTCCTTATCAATTATACAGCCTTTTCGATCAGGAGATGTCAAATACACCAATTTAAGCTTATCTCCTTCACGTGCGTCCCACATGCTCGAATCTGTCCGTTTCTATGCACACAAGGGATGGACCTGGTTTATGCCTGAGTTCTTTTGTAAGTATTCAAAACTAACCTTTACTTGGGCCAACAAATTCTCCCTTTTTAATGATGACAAACTCTGTGCTTTTCATAAGCTTAGGCCCTTTTCAACTCAGCTCAACACCAACACAGTGTTAGAAATATTTTTCCTTTTTATCACTTATCATCAAGGTCCTGGTACATTAGGTTATAAACATAACTTGTTCAAAGCTAAACAACACTTGTTTAATACACAACCTAATTATTCTTTCCCTTTTGGCATCATCGAAAAGTTGCATAAAAATGTGAGATAACCAGATTTTAAAGCTTACTCATGGCCACTGGGGCTACTTCAAATGCAATCATGGATTCATTATCATAGATCAAGCTAAGAATTTTAACCATCATATAAATAAACAAACAATCAATGCAAAAGATAGTGAATTTCATTGATGATTGATAAGATTCTACCACAAAGCATAGAAGAAATAAAAATACTGGAAACATGAGCAAAAGAAACAAAAAGACTAGGTTACCTGTTAATCTACACTAGGCTAGGAGGCTTAAGGCTGGGAAGGACTAGGTGCTTGGTTTTTGGCTTGGAGGAGTTTCAGCATATCATGAATAATGACAGCATTATTCTCCTTTTCTCTTGCCAGCTAAGTTCTAAGAGCATCTCTCTCAGTCTCTACCTCAGTCAACCACTTCTTCATAGGTACCTTGAAATGTGCAAGTACAATCATGAGAATGAAGCCATAGGGAATGACATGAGTTTTTGTGCCATTGATAACCCTATTAGTAGGTCCGTGAGGGTTTCCTGTTCAGATGGAACAAGTTCATCTATATTTTTCTCAAGTCGAACCAACCCCTCAGCAGCTTCACCAAACCTACTTCCCCCTGTTTTGCTCACACTCTCTTCTATTTTAGTAAATTCCTCTCCCCAAACAACCATTTCCTCAATGTCTTTTGTTATACCAACAGAAGTGGGTGAAGAATCAGCCACTCTTGTACCCTTTTCCCTCACAGTACTCCTAGAACCCTTTCTATCTCTTTCTTTTCCCTTTTTATATTTATAACCAACTTCTCCAGATTCTGTAGTCTCAACACCTACTATAGATCCTACCAGTACAAATCTATTCTCCTAATTTGCAGCAACTTCAGAAATTGTCTCAGGAGTAACTTTAGAATCAGAAGATACCTTTTCAGTTTCGGAATACCTACTTTCTTCCCCCTTATTAGAAGACTTAAATGAATCTTCAAATTTTTGGGATTCTTCTTCCCTACCTGCTTTCAATTGCTTGTTTATTTTATTGATATGTTCTCCTTCAGCGAAAATCTTACGAGCCATAATCTTTACTCTACTTTTCTTAGAGATTGGTGTGGTTGAAGGAGTGGTAGAAGGTGTGGAAGTGGTTTCCTATGGTGGTGATGAAGGATTTTCAGAGGTGTTCGACATATCTGGGCTAGGTTATGAAAGAGAAGAGAATTAGATTGTGTTTGGAAGATGGAAGAAGAATGAGAGTTTTTGACGGCTTGAGAGAGATAAAAGTAAGGAATAACTAAAGATAATCAATATACAAAGGAATAATTGATGGGGTAACTACAACTTTTCAAACTCTTAGACGTGTAATCCAACTGAAATTTAGTTTTGAAGAGACGTTGGAGTGTATCCCTAGAATCTAGGTACTTCAATTCGGTTGTGACTCTTTTAAACAAAACTAGTTCACTTGTAACGGATAAGTCCAAAAGAAGTTTGGAATTAGGTAGGACTCTGCTCATGTTCCAAATATAATTATTTCAGATTATGCAGAGTGTAGAAACCATACCTATTTATCTTGATGAACCAGGTTCTTCACTGAAAATTCTCTTGTGTAAGTCTAAATTTGCCAAAAAAGAGAAAATATCATTAGAGATTAATGAGTCATTTTAGCACATGTCACAAGAGTATACTGTTGAAAGTATGAGACTAAGCAAGATTTAATCTAATTATATACAAAATTTACAGACTTTCTAACCAATAACTTTTTTTTCTCAAATAAATTTTTTTCATTTTTTTTCGTTTAACTTTGAACTGGTCCTTTTAGGTGATCTTAATCATCCCTAATTCCAAAATTTTCCTCTCAAAGTGATCTCTACTTAAGGCTTTTGTTTCTGAAGACCCATTTTGTGCCAATTACTTATATGTTCTTGGGTCTTGGTACTAGATGCCAAAACTGACTCCTTTCGAATTGGTTGAGTTCATCTTGCATTGCATTTACCCAGAATGCATCCTGCAAAGCCTCAACAACATTTCTAGGTTTAATAGGAGATAAGAAAGCATCAAAAGCACAAAGATTCTTTAATAAATATCTAGTTTTGATTCCAAAGGTTGGGTCAGTGATTATATTCTTAATGGGATGAGAACTTTGATACTTGTAAGATTTCACAACCAACTGGTTTCCCCTTGATGTTATTTCAATGCTTTGTTGCTGTGGAACAGGTTCATGTAAAGGTTCCATCGAGGTTTGAGATTCAGTTCCTCTTTGTTCAGTTCCCCCTGTCAGGTTGCCCTGAGTAGAAGAACCTGTTCCTTCTTCTGGTGCAACTTCAGTCTGGGCTGTGATTTCATTTAAATTTCTTACCAGCCCAATTGCTTCATCTTCATGTTCTTGTCTCTCAGAAAGAATGTTAGTTTCATCAAAACTCACATGTACACTTTTTTCTACACACATAGTTCTTTTGTTATAGATCGTATAAGCTTTACTATGTGAAGAATATCCCAAAAATACTCCCTCATCACTTCTGGGATCATACTTACCTAGGGAGTCTTTGCCATTATTGTGCACAAAGCACTTCCATTCAAATACCCTAAGATGGGATATATTTGGATCTCTCCCTTTAAGTAACTCATAGGGAGTCTTCTCAACAAGAGGTCTGGTCATGCACCTATTTATGATGTAATATGCAGTGTTCACAGCTTCTGCCCAAAAACTATGAGGCAGTAACTAGAAAGAAGCATAGTCCTAGCCATTTCTTCCAATGTCCTATTCTTTCTTTCAACTATACCATTTTGTTATGGAGTCCTAGGTGCAGAAAAGTTATGATCTATGCCATGCACATCACAAAATTCAGCAAATTTAGCATTTTCAAATTCAGTACCATGATCTGACCTAATTGATGCAAGTTGATTACGTAGTTGTTTTTGAGTTTTTCTAACAAGGGAAGTGAACATGTCGAATGCTTCATTTTTAGATGCCAGAAACAGTGTCCAAGTAAACCTAGAGTAATCATCAACAAGCACCATAACATATCTCTTACCACCTCTGCTCAGAGTTCTCATTGGTCCATAAAGATCCATATGGACCAGTTCCATCATTATGGTGGTACTTACCATTTTCTTACTTTTGAAAGAGGATCCTACTTGTTTCCCCCTTGCACAGGCCTCACAATTTTTGTCTTCCTTGAACATAATGTTAGGCAGTCCTATCACCAAGTCCTTGGAGACTAGTTGTTGAATTGACTTAGACTGGCATGTCCAAGTCTTTTGTGCCAAAGGAAGGGCTCATTATCCAACATTCTTAAGCAAGTGAGTTCATTCTCTAAAAGTGTGGACAGATCTACAATGTAAATATTGTTTACTCTTTTTCCCTTAGATTCCTCATCGGATTCTCCAATTTCCATAAGTGCTTGTTCATCTCCATATTCATCCTCTGAATCTTCATCTGAGCTTTCTCCCCAGGCAACAACCATAGCCTTTATTGATCCTTTGTTCTTCTTGGGTTGAACATGTTCCTTCTTCCTGTTCCTTCGTTCAACTCTTTCCTTCTTCCATTCAATTTCCCATTGAGGGCAATTTTTGATGTGGTGATCAGTCTTGCCACACTTGTAACACCACTTATTGGTTTGTTTTTCAGGAACTCTTGGTTTGTTGTAGCTTCCACTTCTTGAATGACCCTTTCCTCCCATTAGGTACTTCTTGAAGTCCTTTGTGATCATGGTCATTTCATCCCCCTCTAGATCAGCACCTTCAGTGATTCTGAGTGTCGGGCTCCTTTCTTTCTTGTGTGCATCCATCTTCATGGTTTGCCTTCTAAGTTAATAGGCAGTGGGATTTCCAATTAGCTCATCCAACTTAAGAGTGGCGATGTTCTTTGATTCATGAATATCAGTGATTTTGCTTTCCCAAGAGACTGGCAGAACCCTTGTCAAAATCTTCTCAACTTTGTCTTCTTCAAAAATAACCCTTCCAAGAGACTTAAGTTCATTTGTTAGTGTAGAAGAACCTTGTATACATCTCACGGATGGTTTCCCCTTCCTTCATGGTGAAATTCTTATATTGAGAATACAGTAGTGTTCCTCTGGACCTCTTCACTTGAGGTGTTCCTTCATGAGCCACTTGCAAAGTGTCCCAGATTTCCTTAGCAGTGGTACAACTTTGAATTCTACTGTACTCGTCTGGACCAAGTCCACACACAAGCCATTTCTTGGCCTTAACATTCTTTTCCCATTTCCTCAAGTCCTCAGCAATGCAGTCATCTCTTGTTTTTGGCACATCTACTCCTTCAACATCCTTCTTCATGGTATCCAGGGGGACCATCAGTGACAATGTCCCAAAGCTCATAATCTTCTTCGATGATGTGATCTCTCATCCTGGTTTTCCACCAAGAGTAGTACTGGCCATTAAAGAGTGGAGGCCTATCAGTGGATTGCCTTCCCAGTTTCCAGGTGGTGTGCTCATCTTCAAGGTATTAGCCTCTTCAAGGATAACCTGCTCTGATACCAATTGATGTTCTAAAACGTCAATACCACACGAGAAAGGGGAGGTGATTTGTGTGGTGTCCGATTTTCGCATGCACTAGTTATAGAAGGACTAGGTTCTTCTATGTGCTCCAACCTATACTGTTTGCGAAATAATAAATACAAAAAATAAAGAACACAAGGATTTTACGTGGAAAACACCTAGCTGAAAAGGTGAAAAACCACGACCTACTTTCCAGTAGGATTTTCCCAAACACTCCACTAAAATCACTGAGCCAAAAACAACATTTACAAAAATTCTTTGTAAACCTAGGATTAACTCTAATCCCTTTGTGGCAAACTAGACTCTAGCTATTTGCGACAAACTCCAAGTTAGCTATAACTTGAACACTCAGTACCTATTACAAATGCTTCTAGATAAAGCTATAAAGGTACAATTAATCTGATATAATTGATTCATCGACTTATAACCTAGTGATGAATGAATGTAATCCATTAACTCTGTTATAATACAAATAATGAATACATTAACATATACTATAACATGCTATATATGTAGTTAAAGTAGCACGAAGTGAGTGTGTTATATATATACACACACTAGCTAACATATACTAAATATGTTATAGTATTACAATGAAGTGCGTGTGTATGCGTGTGTGTGTATGTGTCTAGATATATATACACTTTGATCATCGTATATATATAAGAACATGAAGCGCTAGGAACACAGGATCAGGTTCTTTTAGGGATTGATAGACTTGTAAATTGATTCATCGACTTATAACTTATTTATATGTATCGATGAATATTAAAAACAAAATGTTTGACCTATATAGATTAATGTAAAAAACAAAACGTCTCGACCTCTATACAATAGAATAATATTATATTAGTTTATCAATTGATTAACTATTTGTACGTAGTAATGTTATAAGATCGATCATCAATTACAATATAATGTATGCGTGTGTATGAAATTATTCATATACATAAATATAAGTTAAAAAATTCCTTTACATAAATGTTATTATAATCTAATAAAATTAATTACCTAGTTAATATAATTTTTTTTAAAATTATGCTTATAGTTTATAATTATTTATAATAATTGTAGTTAAATAAAATAAATATTATAGCTAATAATAATTTTTTTTATAGCTTATAACATTTAAAAACCAAAAAAAAAAGAATTTAATTTTTTTTAAAATAGCGACCAACGTTGGTTGCTATTTTGGTCAAACGGTCAAAACTACATGTACCAACCGAAATAGTGACCAATGTTGGTCGCTATTTCTAAAACCAGACTCAAAAATAGGTCCCCCCCGTCTCCCCCCCATTTCTCTTATTTTCTTCCCCAAAATTTCCCCAACTCTCTCTCAACACTTTCCCCTCCCATTCTCTATTTCCCTAACACAAATCCCATCCCTACCCCGTGCCACAACCTCCTGCCTCGCCGTCACCGCCTACCGTCACCAGTGGACTGCCACCCCTCTCTCTTCTTCTCCACCTAAAAAAAAACTAGGTTTGAATTATAACCCATTTCTTTGTTATTTCTAGTTTGTGTTTCAATTATTTCAATGTTGTAGTTTATTGTTTCAATTCTTTGAACATTGTATTTTATTGAGGACTAGGATTTAGGTCTTGTTTTAATTAGTTTTGTTAACTAATTTTATTAACTAATTAATTTAATTAGTGTTGAGTTTAGTTTAGTTAGATTTGATTTATACTTTGTATTGTCTTGATAGTTTAGTTAGAATCTAGGGTTTAGGATATGAATTTGAATATTAGGATATGAATTGGACTTGTAGTTTATAAATTGAAATTTTAGGATATGAATTGAAATTTTAATTTATGAATTGAACCTTTTGGATATGAATTGAATCTTTAGTTTATGAATTGAACTTTTTAATTTATGAATTGAACTTTTAGTTTATAAATTGAAATTTTAGGATATGAATTGAACTTTTAATTTATGAATTGAACCTTTTGGATATGAATTGAATTTTTAGTTTATGTATTGAAGCTTTTGAATATGGATTGAATTTTTAGTTTATGAATTGAACTTTTAGTTTATAAATTGAAATTTTAGGATATGAATTGAACTTTTAGGATATGAATTGGACTTTTAGTTTGTGAATTGGAATTTTAGTCTATGAATTGGACTTGTAGTTTATAAATTGAAATTTTAGGATATGAACTGAACTTTTAATTTATGAATTGAATGTCACGACCCGAATTTCCCACCGACGGGAGCGTGATGACTCCTAACATTGAACCCGCTAGGCAAGCCAACGTTACCGGTTATTCTAAATTATTTCTTTATTTTTAGCAACTAGTTAGTGACATACAAGATCAGCGGAAATAAAAGTGCGGAGGAATTAGAATCTAACAACCTTTTTAAATATTATCACAAAACCCATAATAACAACTCCCAGAACTTGTGTCACACTTTCACGGACTATCTACGAATACTTCTCATCTATTTCTAAAATAACTAAAACAGAAATAAAGAAGTGGTAGGGGACGCCAAGGCCTGCGGACGCCTGCAGGACTACCTCCGTGTCTCCGATTGGACAAAAGGCAGCCTCCTAGCTCTAATGTTCAAAGGGTCCTGTACCGGGATCTGCACAATAAAAGATGTGCAGGTGCAGCATCAACACAATCAACCCATGTACTGAGTAAGTGTCGAGCCTAACCTCGGCGAAGTAGTTATGAGGCTAGGACACGACAATCAAGACAACCTGTGCAAATTTAATAATATTTGGAAGCAATAATAACAACAAGAGTAACCAGTTAAGTATAAGGGAAAAGGGGAAACATGTTGGGGGGAAAAGCAATATCAGATAACAGAAATAACAAAATAAGACAACAGTTCAATTATCTAAGTAACAACAGGAAATAACAATCATAGAGAAAATAGTGCACGACATCACCCTTCGTACTTTTACCCTCATCCTCACCAAATAATATTATAAAAGCAAGTACACGGCATCACCCTTCGTGCTTTTACTCTCATCCTCACCAAATAATAAACAGAAATGGCACGGCATCACCCTTCGTGCTTTTAATATCATAACATGGCACGACATCACCCTTCGTGCTTTTACGCTCTCATCCTCACAAAAATCAATACACGGCATCACCCTTCATGCTTTACACTCTTCCTCACAATAATCAATACACGGCATCACCCTTCGTGCTTTACACTCTTCCTCACCCAAACAATATCAATAGTAGAAGCTTGGCAAGGAAAAATCAACAATATGAATCATAAATCATAACATCCCGGCAAGGGAACCACAGTAAAAATATCACTATCCCGACAAGGGACACAGCTATAACCGATCTCTCTCAAGTACATATCTTTACATAAGATTCCTTAACCGAACAAATACTCAACAATATCCACTACCAAGAATTTCCAGCGAATGAACAACCACTAAAGTGAAATTCAAGCTATAACACAGTAAATATCAATGAAAATCACATAATTCATAATTTTCGACTCACGGGCGTGCTTGACACCAACGTATAGGTACTCGTTAACTTACGTTGAACATGGTATAAACACATAGCAAATAAGACTCAACACCTATTCCCTCAAGCTAAAGTTAGGTCAAACACTTACCTTGACATCCACGACTAAAATAAAGCCTCAATCACCACTTTTCCTTTTGAACTTGACTCCAAATCGGTTGTATCTAGACATAATTGACCCAATAACATCAATAAACGCCAAATAATTCAATCCCAATACTTAATTACATATTTCCTATCATTCTTCCCAAAAAGTCAAAAATTGATCCCGGGTCCGCTCAATCAAAACACGAGGTTCGAACCAAAACCCGATCACCCATTCACCCACGAGCCTGAATATAATTAGTTCAGGAATTCGACCCCGAAACATGGTCTAAATCCCAATTATTCAAAAAGCCCTAGCTCTACCCAAATCCCCAATTTTCTACCCTTAAGAACATGATTTAGGCCTAGAAATCTAATGGGTGTTAATGGAAATGGAAGAAAATGAGTCTAAGAGTACATAACTATGAATTTGTAGTGAAGTTCCCTTTCAAAAATCGCCCAATTTGGAGTTTGGAAGAAGAAATTATGAGTTTTTGAAGAATGCCCGTTTTGCTACTGTTTTTAAAACACTGGACACTTACTCTATGAGTTCGCGAGCCTTAGCCGCATTCGCATAGGCTTAATCCCCCAGCCCTACGCGTTCGCAGGCCACAGGCCACGTTCCCACAGTGTTATAGGCTACCCATCCCCAGGCCCCCTTATACTCTATGCGTTCGCGACTACATGGATGCGTTCGCGTAGAGTAATTTTCCTATGCTCTGCGTTCGCACCCTGTACTATGTGATCGCATAGTGTTATACAGGCCCCCTTCCATGCGTGTGCATTGCGTTCACATGGGTACCCATGCGTTCGCATAGGGTAAATTTCCTGGACACCAACAACAACCACAAGACACCAGATTTTCTAAGTAAAATCACCCCAACGCCTATCCGAAACTCACCCGAGCTCTTGGGGATCCAAACCAAACATGTACACAACCTCCAAAACATACATCCTACGGACTTACTCGTGCGATCAATTCGCCAAAATAACATCTTAAACAACGAATTGAGCATAGAAATCAAAGAAAAATCTCAAAACTTTCAAAATCTCAAATTTTACAAATACGGGTCCGAATCACGTCAAACGACCTCCGTTCCTTACCAAATTTTACAGACATATCATAATTATCATATTGAACCTGTACCGGGCTCCGGAACAAAAATACGGGCCTGATACCACAAATTTCAAATATAACCAAATTTCCAAAAACTCTTATATTTTCAGTAAAATAATTTCTTTCAAAAATTCATTTCTCGGGCTTGGGACCTCGGAATTCGATTCCGGGCACACACCCAAGTTCCATATTTTCCTACAATCCCTCCGGGTCCACCAAATCACGGGTTCAGGTCCGTTTACCCAAAATGTGGACCGAAATCAACTTAAATTCAATTTTAAAGGCAAAACTATCATTTTTTTCTCAATTTTTCATATAAAAGCTTCCCGGATATACGCACGGACTGCACATGCAAAATAAGGTGAAATAAAAGGAGGTTTTTAAGGCCTCGGAACACCGTTTTGACTTGTAAAAATGAGAGATGACTTTTTGGGTCATCACATCGAACCTTTTGGATATGAATTGAATTTTTAGTTTATTGAACTTTTAGTTTATAAATTGAACTTTTAGGATATGAATTGGACTTCTAGTTTATGAATTGAAATTTAGTCTATGAATTGAACTTGTAGTTTATAAATTTAAATTTTAGGATATGAATTGAACTTTTAATTTATGAATTGAACCTTTTGGATATGAATTGAATTTTTAGTTTATGAATTGAACTTTTAGTTTATGAATTGGACTTTTAGTATAAATTGAAATTTAGGATATGAATTGAATTTTTAGGATATGAATTGGACTTATAGTTTATGAATTTGAATTTTAGTCTATGAATTGGACTTGTAGTTTATAAATTCAAATTTTAGGATATGAATTGAACTTTTAATTTATGAATTGAACCTTTTGGATATGAATTGGAATTTTAGTTTACGAATTGGACATGTAGTTTTTAAATTGAAATTTTAGGATATGAATTGAACTTTTAATTTATGAATTGAACCTTTTGGATATGAATTGAATTTTTATTTTATGTATTGAACTTTTTGGATATGAATTGGAATTTTAGTTTATGAATTGGACATGTAGTTTTTAAATTGAAATTTTAGGATATGAATTAGAATTTTAGTATATGAATTGGACTTGTAGTTTATAAATTGAAATTTTAGGATATGAATTGAACTTTTAATTTATGAATTGAACCTTTTGGATATGAATTGAATTTTTAGTTTATGAATTGAACTTTTTGTTTATAAATTGAAATTTTAGAATATGAATTGAACCTTTAGTTTATGAATTGGACCTTTTGGATATGAATTGAAATTTTAGGATATGAATTGAACTTTTAGGATATGAATTGGACTTTTAGTTTATGAATTGGAATTTTAGTCTATGAATTGGACTTGTAGTTTATAAATTGAAATTTTAGGATATGAGTTGGACCTTTTAGATATGAATTAAATTTTTAGTGTATGAACTGAACTTTTAGTTTATAAATTGAACTTTTAGTTTATAAATTAAAATTTTAGGATATGAATTTAGTGTATGAATTGAACTTTTAGTTTATAAATTGATCTTTTAGTTTATAAATTAAAATTTTAGGATATGAATTGGACTTTTAGTTTATGAATTGGTCTTGTAGTGTATAAATAGAAATTTTAGGATATGAAATGAAATTTTAGCATATGAAATTAATTAACTAAAAAAAAGATTAGGATATGAATTAACTAAATTATTTATTTGTATAGATGGAACATCGTACTTGGATGTACAATAGAAATTATCCTAATCGGCGGGGATTGCGGGAGGATTTTGTAGAAGGGGTTGATGACTTTATTAGACATGCAATATCACATCCACCATACCAAAGTGAAGGAGTAATTAGGTGCCCTTGTGTTTGGTGCGACTATATGAAGTTTGGAAAATCAGAGGAAGTTAAGCTTCATGTTTTGTAGGAAGGGGTTTATAGAGAATTACTTTGTGTGGACTAATCATGGAGAGATCCATGGTAGCCGTGGGATATTTCATAACATGGTTGTAGGTGAAAGTATTAGGTCAGTGGAGAATTCAAATCGTGATTCTAGAATTCATGATATGGTTGCGGATGCTTTTGGGATGCACTTAGGGGGTGAGCCTAATGAAAATGTTGAACAAACTCCTAATGATGACGCAAAACATTTTTATGAACAGTTAGAGGAAGCTAGTCGTCCACTATGGGAAGGAAGTTCGCATTCTGAGCTGTCTGTTGCAGTTAGATTACTAAGTATAAAATCTGATTGGAATATTTCTCAAGCAGCAATTGACTCTTTCATTGACCTTATGAGCGAACTAGTTGACCCTAATATCAACTTACCTGGTGATTTCTATAAGGCAAAGAGATTGGTTTCTAAGTTAGAACTTTCGTCAATGAGAATTGATTTGTTGTGAAGATGTTTGCATGTTATATTATAAAGATGATGCAAATTTAGATAGTTGTAATGTAATGACCCGACCGGTTGTTTTGAGCTCTAGCGCGTCGTTCAGCGGTTTGAAGTCATGAGCAGCTCCATTTCAGATATTATGACTCGTGGGCATGGTAGAGTTGAATTTCGGGAAGTTCGGAGTCAAATTGGAAAGAAAATTCTCATTTCAGAAGCCTTAAGTTGGAGAAATTGACTAAGATTGGAATCTTGAGTAAACGACCTTCGAATCGGGATTTAAAGGTTTCTGTAGGTTCGTATGATAATTTTGAATTTGGGCGTATGTCCGGATCGGGCTTTGGATAAACCGGGAGCGTTTCGGTGTGTATTGTGGAAGTCAACATTTTTGAAGAAATTTCCTAAGTTTGGCTTGAAGCTCATTAAAAGAAATTGATGTCTGTTTGGGATTCCGAGCCTGGGAATAGCTCCGTATGGTGATTCTGGAGTTGGGAGCGCGATCGGAAGTGAATTCGGATGTCCGTAGGTCATTTTAAAGTCATTTGGCTAAAGATAGAAATTTGAAGGTTTTTGAGAAATGTCACGACCCAAAATCCCTAAGGTCGTGATGGCGCCGGACGTCCATGTCAGGCAAGCCAACTCATTCATTAATTGAAACAACTTTCTCGTTTTAAAACATTTATGAAAACATATTTTTTTCCTAAATTACATATTAACCAAATAAAAGTCTGTTAATTAAAAACAATGGTTTAAATATTACACTTAAGCAATTATATCCCAATACATAACCCAGAACCCGGTGTCACAAGTACACGAGAAATTTCTAATAATTCAACAATCATTACAAGCCTGTCCAAAATACAACTGGACAGGTAATTTAAATGAAATAGATACAGTGCGAAGGAGATTCTGCCAGTTGCGGATCATCTCTGCATGATGCAGCCCGCCTAAGTCTCCGAATCATCCACATTGCTATGAAAGTACCGTGCAATAAAAATGCACACCAAGTGTAGCATGAGTAAAAAACAACGTGTACTCAGTAAGTCGCTCGCTTAACCTCAGAGAGGTAGTGACGAGAGGTCAAATTAGACACTTAATAGGGTCCGACAATATAATATATGATAGAATATGATGAAATACAGTAGACATGTAAGACAGTGACAACGAGTAGATATCAAGTACAGAAATCCAGGTAACCAACAATGTACACTTTCCTTTTTCCCAAATACATGTCAAGCCAATACCAATAGAATAATACCAAATAGTGATGCGCACACTAGGGTAAGACAACCGGCCGGAGTCATAAGATAGTCATGCCCGTGCATTGCCGAGGATCGAACGGCCCGTACCAAAAGTGCACCTCCCCACAAAGTACTCATATCTATGCACTGCGGAGGATCGAACGGTCCGTACCAAAAGTGCATCTCTCAACCTCTCTATGCACTGCGGAGGATCGAACGGACCGTACCAAAAGTGCATCTCTCAATATAATAATCCTCTCTGTGCACTGCCGAGAATCGAATGGCCCGTGCCATAAGTTCACCTCTTAATATAATAATCATAACTATGCACTGCCGAGGATCGAACGGCCCGTACCAAAAGTGCATTCTAAACCCGCCGTGGCATACAGCTCGCTCCCATGAGAGTAGGGGAAATAACACTCCGCTCGTGGAATGTAAATTGCAAAGCGGTCACATGCAGACATGCACAATCAACAATCCACCCCGAACACGTTGAGAACACAAATACTCAAGTAAATGACCAATTTCTCTTTTAAAAACCACAAATAGTATTTAAATCCCTTTTTCGAAATTCACTTGCCGAGTTTTATATAACGTTTAATAACCCAACCTTATTCGAAAATACAAATGCCGCGAAGGAAATAAATTTTTTTTTTTTGATGATTTAGAAAATAAACTCTAATCTTCCTTAGTCATTGAATTTAAAATTTTGATTATATTAGCAGTCTAACATCACAGACAAGATCACAAGTACAATAGGTAGGGCATGCTAGTGGGTCCTAGGCTACCCGGACATGGCATAGTAGTAGCTACGCACGGACTCCCGTCACCTCGTGCGTGCGTAGCCCCTGAAGACAATAGCACATACTTAATTAATTCACCTAGGGGGACAATTCCCCCTCACAAAGTTAGAAAGAAGACTTACCTCACTTTGAAATTCCCACACCGGCTTCCAACCCCATTCGATGACTCCAACGATGCACAACGCTCCGAAATTACCACATAATGGAAAATCAATGAAAATTCATCCTTATACTCGCAACAAATTCAGATTATATACTTTCCCAACCCCGCTCGGAGAAAATAACAAAATGCCCTCGGGCCCACGTGCCCGAAAATCTGAGATTCTTGAAGATACATGCTACCCATAGCTCTACTAGTTTAATGTAACGACCCGGCCGGTCATTCCGTAGAATTTACATCGTTATTCCTATTTTTTTCTTTGTCATAGGTTGGTTATACTGTTTATGATGTGTTATAGTCGGTTTGCTCGGGTTTAGAATGGTTGTAGTTAGAATTGAGACACTTAGTCCTTAAGAATATCCTTATAGTTGGAAAAGTCAACTTAGAGTTGACTTATTGGTAAACGACCTCGGAATGCGGATTATTATGGCTCGGATTGATTTGTTAGGTGATTTGGGATTTAGTAGTATGTTCAGAATAATTTTGTGATGCCCGATGTAGAATTAGGCTTGAATTCACGAAAGTTGGAGATTTGGAAGTTCTTAGGCTTGAATTCGACGTAGATTTGGTGTTTTGGTGTTGTTTTTAGTGTTTCGAAGGTTCGACTAAGTTCAAGTTATGTAATGGGACTTTTTATTATGTTTATACGGAGTTTCGAGGAGCTCGGGTGAGTTTCGGATAGGTTTGGGCTGCGTTGTGCTCGTTTTCCTCATGCTTCGACGTCATTTATTCAAGCATAAATGATATCATATTGAACAAATGAGCTCCAATTACCATTTTGAATGAAGCATTAGATCTGTATAATAATTACGGACCCGTAGAAAAAATAATCATCGAATTTGGACATCGTATCAGGATTTTATGGCCATTTTACCAAGGTTGCTCATATTTTTCATGTTAATTACGAATTTGCCCCTGACGGCGTATTAAAAACCTGCACTATTTGCAAATCTTAAAACCTACATATCTCCTTCATTATAAGGTCAAATTTAGTGATTCAAAATCCTAAATTGATTAGAATTTCACAAGGAATCCATTGGGAGTACTAAAACGCGTGAAAAGTATATATATATATATATATATATATATATATATATA